>CM033456.1:11533783-11596283 GCA_019425755.1 Amaranthus cruentus
CTTGGATTTTTTTTTTTTTTGGTTTGGTTTAGTTTTGGTTTCAATTTTTTTTGGTTAGTGATGAATGCCGTGGCCGATCATCGGTTCCCGGAAAACACAATCGGCTCTGATACCATGATGAAATTAATAACAAGATATAATAATTTGGTTTGGGTTTAAGAATCAATTCATTTGGTTTTCATTCTTATTTATTCATCAAAGAGAGCAAATGTCCCCTATAAATACAAGAGATATGTCATGAAATAAAGAAACAAAATATTACAAATATCTTAATTTCCTAAATACTTAAAATATTATTCTAGAATAATATCAAAGATATTCTATCAGTTATTCTCTAAATATTGTTTATATTCTACTAATTATTCTCTAAATATTGTTTATTATTTTCAACATTAAATGAAAAAAAGGTATATATCAGGTAAATAATTAAAATAAACGTCAGTAATTATGTTTTGATTTAAAAAATCATGTATTTGGTAAATTTAATACAGTAGTTACTACTTACATTATTATTTGAAACTGTATTTATATATATTTTGCACTAACAAATTCGTGCATTGCACGAGTTTCTATACTGGTTATTCATGATTAAGTAAAAGTTGGTATTATTGTAGGAAAATAAGCAAAATGTTAGGCTATTCATGGTAATTTTTACTATTTTTTAAGTTGCATTGCGTCAAGTTATGTTGAATTACAAACTCGGATAAATGTTAAGTCGTCGGGTGTCTTTTGAAATATTTGTACAGTTGGCTAATTTTTATTTGTCCAAATTAATCCAATGATTAGTAGGCCTAAGAGATTAATTATTTGATGATAGGTTTGATGCAAACGAATTCTTGAAAAGATTCAGCGGCAAGAAAATACTGTTCGTTGGGGATTCTCTGAGTCTTGATCAATGGCAATCTCTCACCTGTATGCTTCATGCTGCTGTCCCTATGTCTAACTATACCTTGCTTCAGCGATTGCCCATTTATTCCTTTCAATTTCTTGTAAGTCATTTTTTGCTTGCTGGATTCCTCTTAAACATCTATCATACATACTTTTAATTAATTCAAATTCATTATTTATAACTTCAGAAATTCAGTCTAAGGCTTACTTAGGTTATTACTCGAGTCATTTGATCAAAACTATTTTAATATTAAAATATAGATCGAGACCGATAATTATATATGACATTATTTATCAATCAAATCAAATGTATCGTTGACGTTGTTCCGACTACATTCCATTAGAAAAACATATGTGAGATCATATATATTGTATATACAATTTTACCCTTATTATCCGACTGAATCTTGATCACAAGTATCATTAAGTAAATATAGTTTAATGATTTATCTTACTAAATTTGACGTTTTTTTTATTATATTTAATATTGAGAAAATATGGTATATTTTTGATTGTATCAGGATTATAATCTTACAATCGATATGGAATGGCATCAATTTCTGGTGGACATAGATGTGGAAAAAATGGGTAGAATATTAAAGCTAGACTCTATAAAGGGTGGGAATGCATGGAAGGGTTATGACTTGCTTGTGTTTGACAGTTGGCATTGGTGGTTTTACAAGCCCCCTAACCAGCCGTATGTCTTATGCATACTCTTCCCGTTGTATTGAATTTGCATTATTTTTTATTTTGGTTTGTCGTACTTAATTTGTATTATTTTTATTTTTGGACAATAGTCCACCATTTTCTTTTAATCTCATTTTAATTCTCTTTTAATTTCATTCATACAATTTATTTTCTCTCTTTATTTATTACTCATTTTTTAAAACTTACCAACTTCCTCTTTGATGCAATTCAAAGAGGACAGATGAGTATATAATTATAATCTTAATTTTCCTTATTTTAATAATATTTGTTTTTGAATAATAATAATAATAGTTAAATAATTGAATGTGCATTTCCAGGTGGGATTTCATCCAAGTTGGAAATCACACTGTGAAAGATATGGATAGAATAGTGGCTTTTAAAGTTGCATTTGAAACTTGGGCCAAATGGGTCGATTCAGAAGTTGATCCATCAGTAACCAAAGTCTTTTATCAAGGCATCTCAGCTTCTCACTATCAGTAAGATAACTCTCCCCCATCATATTTAACTTGTTTCCTTTTCATTTTACTTATTATATCATATTTCTACAATTTGATGTTGAGAGTATATCATATTTCTACAAATTATTAAATTAGACGGTTTTATAGTGAGATCATCTCGATTGAGCTGATTTATGTATATTCAGTGTGTTAAAATAATTATTTATAATTTTAAAATGATAAATTAGAAAAATAAACTAATTATATGAGCTAGCTGTCTTATGTTGAGATAATCTCATTCAAGACTAGTCGTATATATTTTAACCAAATGACTCGGACCATGTCCAAGGCAGACCCACGCCTAGAATGGTTGAACTGAAAATGGCATTGTTTTTACGGGCTGTCTGGTTAATGATACTAATTGGTGGTAATGAGAATGATTTTTAAAGTAAATTTATATGATATGTATCATACATGTCATTACTATGGTAATAGGTGCAAATAAGACTGATTTAAGTTTTGAATACTTAGTTTGTATTAGTTTATCAATTGAGATTATGTGACGAATTGTCACGACCTAACACCTTGTACGACCATTAATTTTGCTTTTTTGACGAGAGGCGTTGGGCCTGATATGTAGATAGAGTATTAAATGTAGTATTTCTTAATTACCAAATTGAAATGGTATTTTTTTCCTCGAAATTTGAAGTGGAACGGATTTTGGGAAACCAGAAGCAAAAGGTTGCAATGGAGAAACAGAACCAGTAATGGGGTCAAAAAGTCCAGTACCACCAAGTCCAGGAATAGAGATAGTGAAGAGTATATTGAACAAAATGAAGAATCCAGCTGTATTTCTTGATATATCTTTATTAACACAGTTAAGGCCTGATGCACATCCTCAAATTTACGCAAGCCCACAACGCACTGGTAGTACTGCTGATTGCACACATTGGTGTATTGCAGGTGTCCCTGATATTTGGAATTCTCTTCTTTATGCTTTGCTATAGTTTCTTTTTATTTTTTATCATTTGTTAAGGTATTAGAATAAATGCTTTTATTTTTTATACACAATTAATTCTTATGTATTTGTATGTTTTATTATGAAATATAAAATTGTTGAAAGCTATTTACAAATTATAATATGTTTGGTAAAATTCGATATCGACTTTGAAGTATCAACAAGCAAAAGCTAATGAAATAAGCTAATCAAAATACCTTCTTAATTAGTCGCAAATGTCATTTTTTCAGTTGTTGAAAAGCTATTTGCCAATCGAACCGGACCCGGATAAATCAAGGCTAAAAAACATAGACCCAAACCCTAAAAATAGGAACGGGTGTGAGACATGTGTGGAACGGTTTTAATAGGGTTTTAGCCCATGACTAGGGTGTTCAACGGGTCGGGGCCCCTTTTGAGCCCTTATTCAGCCCGTTTTTAGAAGGGCTTTGTAAGGGCCGGGTCAAAAATGAGCCGTGCCGAAAATGGGGTATACTATAATTAAGATGAAGCAGGTTATACACTACAAAAACATTCACATTTGGAGACAAACCAAAAATCTGACCAGAGTAGTTATGCGACAAAATAGGCGACCAAAAGCCTTGTTCCAAGTTGGCGACAAAAGCCTTTTGTCGCCTATTTTGTCGCCTAAATCCTTAGCGGGAAAAAAATGCAACTTAAAGCAAAAACGCTAGAGCTTAAGATTGTTGAGCTAACAATTCAGGAAAATGAGGAAACGTTTTTACATAAACAAGCTCAAATTAAAGTATAGGCAGATAATATATACATTTAGGGCTCGCTTGAATCGAGTGTAAATATTTAAAGGAGTAAAAAAAGTCAAATTAATGAAATAAAAGTAAGTATAGATGTAAATGAAGTAATTGAAATAATTTTGAACGAGATAGAAGAAAAGTAAACTAAAAAAGATGAATGAAAAGGAGGATGATATCCCTAATTTGGAGAAAAGATTTCCCCCACCATAAATTTATACTCCCAAAATGGGCGAATTAAAAGTTAATTTATCCATTTTTCATTACTTTCTTACTAATTTCTCTACCACTCTAACATTCTAATTCCTTAATCAAATCTCCTATCTAACTAACTTTGTTTTCCTATTTTGATTTTTATTTGCCCCTTAAATATTTATCCTCAATTCAAGTGGGGCCTTAGAGTATCTGCAGAGAAAATATGACACAACACAATATAGCAAGGAGACTAAAACATAAGCAAGTTGTACCACCGTGCTAAACCACTCGAAGGAGTAGCACACACCACCACAAAGATAAGCTCACGAATCACAATACATGTAACAAATTACATTGAACAATTTTCATGTGTTGTAAGCTCTAACCTTGATAATTTTAACTTGATCAATGATTTCAATTACATTTGCCATTTGATTGCTATTTTTTATATGTGAGGAAAATTTCTATTTTGATTTTGATTTAAGAATTTCATATATCAATCAGTAGAAAAATTTTCAAAACATGTGATTGTTATCGTCTTTTTGTGTTAGTACATAACAATAAAATTATCGTCTTTCTGTGAATTAGAGCTTCTAGAATTAGTAGGAGATTGTTATGATATCCTAAAGACAAATTCTTTCGTGTTAACTAAATTACTTTTGTTCATAGTAATTTAATATCCATTAGAAGTGCAATTAATTGCATGAAAATTAATAACTTCTCTGCCATAAGCTCTTCGAAAGCAACATCACAAACTTGAACCCGGAGTTGCTCCTTTATGAGGCCACCTTCATTGTGGTATCAATAGTTCAATGGGTAGTTGTTCTTTATCCAAATTCCAAATTATTGCTTACTTTTTAAATTTCTGGAAATTACTTGTTTGTGTTTGTTAAATTGACATGCAAATAATTTTATAAATCCTTCGTTTTTATTATGGATGTGCTCAATTTCATCGGATTTGAATTGAGGTAGATCTTGGGTTGATATATGTTTGTATTTGGACATACGGAATTGTTAGAAATGTGACTTTAATTTTATAAATAAACAATAAAATAAAGTTACAAGTTTGTAGTAGAAAACCAAATTACATATGACAAGTTCAAACCTTTGCTTCACATACACCAAATGCAATCTTAATCATCGGGAATCACCATATATCGATCATAGTAACAAGAAGATTTTGTTAGATCTTGATATAAATTCTAGGCGAGATGATCTTTCCTAAAACATCATTTCCTCCCTACTACGGTGCTTGGGAATAAACCGGAAATATGTTCTGAGATACAAAGAATTACACTAAACTCCGAGCATAAGGAATTAGAATGACATAAGAAAAACTTAAATGGAAGGAAATATGGAAATACACAATCAAGGATTGCATGTTCTTGATTGAAATGCTCTAGAAGAGAAGAAAATCAGAAAAATGGATGTGTAGAATAACACACAAGCATCCTCTATATATAGGATAGCTCACATTACTTCATGAAGCAAGATGTTGCTCCACGAAACACTAAGTTGATCCGTGAATCACGAGATCGATTCACGATCCAATGTCGCTTTTCACTCAACCCATATAACTAAAGGAACACGGCTAACATTAACCATATTAACCGTAGGAAGTTATAATATAACCACCAAAATGAACCAGAACAAAGCACGAAAAAATCCGGAAAAATCACACTACTCGCGGGCCGCGAGTTTGGTCACGGGCCGCGACCACAAGGTGAAATTTTCCTGAATCTTTTCTTGCCATTTTCGCGAGCCGCGATCTAGGTTACGTGCCGTGACTTTTATGTTTTGACTAAAACATATAATTTTCAACCTTGAGATTATATACATTAATTTAATTAAATTAATTATTTAATTTAATTAATTAAATCATTTCCGATATCCATTATACACACTAAATTCCAACAATCCTCCCCCATTTAGAGTGTATAATCCTTTTCTTCTTTTGCGATCCATAATGACCAACCCATTTCATGCATCAATGCTAATGTCCTTACGGATTGAATTGACACCTAGTACCACGCATCTTTACAATAGATCATATCCCCTAATGTCCTTTCGGATTGAATTAAGCAGATATATCCAACCAATTGAAGGAGTAGTACACACGAAATAATTCATTAATCTTATGTCCTTGACACGTTAAAGGCCATGTATCCATATCTATTCATAAGTTCTTTGAAATCATAATTATGCCCCTTGATTTCGTTAAGACGGCCAAATCTTGAACTTATATAGGTAGCTTCTCCGTAAAATACCATGCTTTCGTGAATAAAGCATTCAATCTAGAGATCTTCATAACTCTAGAAATGGAGACTTCGAGGAACGACTCTACTACCTCGTTTGTCAACATCACGAATAAAGCAACTTAGGATCACTTAAGTGTTGCTTTCCAACATCTGATGAGCGATTAATCCACATTGAATTCAAGACTAGATGTTTCTTCTAGCGTCAAATTGGGTTTCACTCATGGTATCGAAGAATGGACATATACCAATTTCATTAAACCATGAAATTTCTAGACTTTGGTAAGAATACTTTGTCTAGCTTTGAACTTTGTTCACATAGTCAAGAAATGTGATCCCTTCTTTGATAAGCCCTAATTTTTGGCTTTGTCGCCTACACCATGTTTTGTCGCCTAAATCCTTAGCGGGAAAAAAATGCAACTTAAAGCAAAAACGCTAGAGCTTAAGATTGTTGAGCTGACAATTCAGCAAAATGAGGAAAGGTTTTTACATAAAGAAGCTCAAATTAAAGTATAGGCAAATAATATATACATTTAGGGCTCGCTTGAATCGAATGTGAATATTTAAGGAAGTAAAAAAAGTCAAATTAATGAAATAAAGGTAAGTATAGATGTAAATGAAGTAATTGAAATAATTATGAACGAGATAGAAGAAAAGTAAACTAAAAAA
Organism: Amaranthus cruentus; assembly: GCA_019425755.1. Classification (NCBI taxonomy): domain Eukaryota; kingdom Viridiplantae; phylum Streptophyta; class Magnoliopsida; order Caryophyllales; family Amaranthaceae; genus Amaranthus; species Amaranthus cruentus. The sequence goes on from CM033456.1 coordinate 11,540,700, forward strand.
GATGAATGAAAAGGAGGATGATATCCCTAATTTGGAGAAAAGATTTCCCCCACCATAAATTTATACTCCCAAAATGGGCGAATTAAAAGTTAATTTATCCATTTTTCATTACTTTCTTACTAATTTCTCTACCACTCTAACATTCTAATTCCTTAATCAAATCTCCTATCTAACTAACTTTGTTTTCCTATTTTGATTTTTATTTGCCCCTTAAATATTTATCCTCAATTCAAGTGGGGCCTTAGAGTATCTGCAGAGAAAATATGACACAACACAATATAGCAAGGAGACTAAAACATAAGCAAGTTGTACCACCGTGCTAAACCACTCGAAGGAGTAGCACACACTACTACAAAGATAAGCTCACGAATCACAATACATGTCACAAATTACATTGAACAATTTTCATGTGTTGTAAGTTCTAACCTTGATAATTTTAACTTGATCAATGATTTCAATTACATTTGCCATTTGATTGCTATTTTTTATATGTGAGGAAAATTTCTATTTTGATTTTGATTTAAGAATTTCATATATCAATTAGTAGAAAAATTTTCAAAACATGTGATTGTTATCGTCTTTTTTGTGTTAGTACATAATAATAAAATTATTGTCTTTCTGTGAATTAGAGCTTCTAGAATTAGTAGGAGATTGTTATGATATCCTAAAGACAAATTCTTTCTTGTTAACTAAATTACTTTTGTTCATAGTAATTTAATATCCATTAAAAGTGCAATTAATTGCATGAAAATTAAAATACTTCTCTGCCATAGCTCTTCGAAAGCAACATCACAAACTTGAACCCGAAGTTGCTCCTTTATGTGGCCACCTTCATTGTGGTATCAATGGTTCAATGGGTAGTTGTTCTTTATCCAAATTCCAAAATATTGCTTACTTTTTAAATTTCTGGAAATTACTTGTTTGTGTTTGTTAAATTGACATGCAAATAACTTTATAAATCCTTCGTTTTCATTATGGATGTGCTTAATTTCATCGGATTTGAATTGAGGTAGATCTTGGGTTGATATATGTTTTGATTTGGACATACGGAATAACTTCTTTGCTCAGCTTGTTAAGCGCCTTTCCATTTAATGTCGTTGGAAGCAGCTTTTGCTTTTGGTTATAGAAATGACTGGCAGCTTAGAGCACAAGGATACTCCTGCATCAAAGTAAGGGTTAATTTAGTCATTTCTAACTGAACGATCTTACTTGTAATAGACTAATAGTTGTACAGGGATGTGAATTTGTTCGCTGTTAATAACAGCGAACAAAGAAGTGGTCAAAATCTGTTTTATATTTTTTTGCTTATTTGTTTTAAATTTTTCAAAATTTTACTTGAGATGGTCTTTACAAAAGTCTTCTCCTATACTGGCCGATCCATATTTTAAATTTAATAAAACTCTAAGAAATGACAATAATGTTTTTTATTTATAAATGTATTAACTAAATTTAAGATGTGGGATGGGGGTTGTGAGAGGACATTAGTGGAAAAATACTCAATTGTTGCGGTCTTTTGCCTAATAAATATTCCAGTTTTGAACCCAAGCATTACTGGTGGCAGTAGATAAGAAATATTAAATGTTGTGGTTAAAAAATGTAGCACAAAAATTGTTGAATTTTTATTATATAATGTTTTCCTACATCTTATTTAGCATTATTTTTAGATAATACCAATACTTTCATTTACTCTCATTCCAACATTTATTCTCATTTTTCTTTGTTAGTAAATTTCTGCATTTCTAATATAAAAATACTATACTTTGTATTTGTACAAAATACCATGGATTTATATTTTTATTTTGCTTAACAACATTATTCAAGTTTTGCAACGATTAACGATCAAACAATTCAAATTATTGGACTTAATATTTATGAACTTTTTCAAGGTTTGATTCCAATCGAACATGATTATTCAATTTTTAAAATTAATAACAATCATTTTGAAATCATATTTGAACATGTTATGTAAAGTTTCAATCATCTCTCAATATATATTGAAATTTGAACGATGCTTTCTCAAGAGGTGATTATAGTTTGGCAAAGCAACTTTATCAAAAAAGTAATGGCAAATTGTAAATAAACTCCATGCAGAGGCTGCGAACAATATTTTCCAAATTAAAAACAAAAAATGGAATAATGAATATCGACTTGCATGTTCTTCATCAAGCTGAAGCAATTGAAGTAACGAGAAAACGTCTCATTTTAATTGAAACCAAACCAGAAATATTGCTTCCTTTATCCTCTGATTTTAATAAACAATCAATTTGGTTGGAAGTTATTACATGTATTTATTTATTTTGACCTTTGATTTAAAGTTAAATGTTACATATTTTCTATATGTTAACTATTAAGACTAATGGTGATGATAATACTTGATCCCACATGCCTTCAAACAGAAGACCAACATGTACTCTGAAGGACTGCATCAACAACAACAATATGGGTACACCAGCAACATTCCAAGAAGGAAGTCAGCAGCCAAATCAGAAGGGAATTGGGTTAGATATAGGCTAAGTTGTCTGTATACATAGGATAGGCATTTATTAGTTATTTTGTTAAATCTGTTTCTTTTGTTAGTTATAACTAACTTAGTGTATCATGTTTGATAGGCACGTGACCCTTTCTTGGTGTCTCAATATGTATATATATGTGTGAGACCCCTTCACCCTCTTGTAATCAATATATTGTTTTAACAACATCAATAAGATTACTCTCTTATTTCTGTTATGGTATCAGAGCCTTAGGCTCATTACAATATTCAGAGCAAAGGATCATTACAAAGGTCTTTAATGGGGTAGGCTATAAAGATTGGAAGAGGGCAATGGAAATTACTTTGACAGGAAAGAATAAGCTAGGGTTTGTAGATGGGACAATCAAAAGATCCACATCTAGCACTGTCCTTGCAAAGGCTTGGGACAGAGTTAATAACGTTGTAATGGGGTGGTTGTTGTCTGTGATTGATGAAAAGATTGCAAACACCCTACAAGGGCTCAAAACAGAAAAAGATATTTGGGAAGAACTTGAGGAAAGGTATGGGAAAACTTCTTATGCACAACTCTTTTCCATCCAAGAAAAGATAAGCAAGACAATCCAAACCAGTGACGAAAGTGTAGAAAGTTTCTTCACCAAAATGAAGGGTTTGTGGGATGAATTAGACAACCTAGACCCACAACCATCCTGTGTCTGCTCAGGGTGTACTTGTGAAATCAACAAAATGATGGTCAAGATTCAACAAGGGAGGAGATTAATGGAGTTCTTGATGAAGATGAACATCAAGTATCAACACATCAGAAGCAATATATTGATGATAAAAGAACCTCCCTTAGCAGCAGAGGCTTATAGGATCCTTATGCAGGAACAGACACATCAAGAATTGAGCAAGAGCACTCACATTGAGGAATAAGAAACATCCATAGCATGCAAGATTGAAAACAAAAGAAAATACTTTGAGAATGGAAAGTTTGTGCAAAGCAAGAAAACTAGCCATTACTGTGAGCATTGTAAGATGCATGCCCACAGTTTGGAAAGGTGCTGGAAAGTTCATGGGTATCCACCCAATTACAATCAAATACGTGGAAAAAGGAGACTGTGGGGAAGGTCAACACAGTACAGACCAATGTTCAGCATGAAGAGAAACATTTTGAGCCAAAATTGACTCAAGAACAATACAATAAATTGATGAGTTTTCTCAGTGCACAACCTGATCCAGACAACAGTAAAGAACACTCAGTAGCTGCCTCTGCACACTTTGAAGGTCAGTTTAGTTTGCATATTTCAAGGCCCTCTAGATGGATTCTAGATAGTGGGGCCACAGATCACATTTGTTGTGACTCCTCTTTATTTAGTCAGCAACAATTACTGAATGAAAGAAACAACACCATTATTATTCCAAATGGTGGTAAGGTTAAGGTCAGAATGATGGCAACAGTTGAGCTAAATAATGGTTTAGAATTGAAAAGAGTTTTATATGTTCCTGATTTCAAGTATAACCTTATTTCAGTACATAAGCTGTGTCTAGATAACAATATAAAAGTTAGTTTTGTGGCTGATCTTTGTGTGATGCAGGAGGCTTTGAAGAAGCCTTTGTTTCTTGGTAAAATGAGGAACAATCTATACTATACTGAGGAAAAGCTTAATCCATTGACAACTTAAGTCTGTTCATTACCAAATGTATCTTCAACTGAAGAAAACAAGAACAAAAGCACACAGAATGCTGCTGGATGTGTGCAACAAAAGATATCACCTAGTCATGATAAGATCAAACTGTGGCACCTTAGGTTAGGGCATATGCCTTTTAATAGACTTAACATAGTCTTTCCTACTTTGGAATGTAAAGATTTTGATAGAAAATTTATATGTACTGTATGCCCCTTGGGAAAACAAACCAAGAAGCCTTTCAATAAAAGTACTATAAAACCAAAAAATTGTTTTGAATTAGTTCATATTGACTTATGGGGGCCACTGAAATTTACCAGAAGATTGAAGTGCAACATCTTTTGCATAATAGTTGATGATTATTCCAGACATACTTGTGTAATCTTTCCTTGAGTTTTACAACTCAAAAGGGATCTTGCACCAATCCAGTTGCATAGAAACACCACAACAAAATGGAGTGGTGGAACGAAAACACAAACACCTCTTAGAGGTAGCACTAGTGGAAAAAAACGTATTGGCTGCGTCTAATTGGCTGCGAGTTTTAGATAAACGTAGCTAATAGCCTACTTATTTTTAAAAAAATACTCATTGGCTGCGGTTTAGCCCATGTCCGCAGCCAATAAGTCAAATTTCAACACTCTAAGGCTACGGTTATTATTTGCCCGCAGCCAATAACCTAAAAAAAGTTGGAACCTGCCTCTTTTAAAAACCCTAAGCGTATCTATCCTTTTCACTCTTTTAAATACCCGCCTCTTAAAAACCCTAGACTTCCCTAACCGTTTTTTATTCTTCCTCCAGGTTCTTCATCCAAGTTCTTCCTCCCTCTTAAAAAATTCATCTCATTTTCTATCTCTGTGTCTCTACTCTTCACTTTCAACATCTCTGCTTTCTGAATCTAAATCATTTAAACAAGAGAAACAGATCAACAATGGTGGCGGTAAAGGTGAGCAACAAGCAAGTTATACTTAAAAATGATGTTTTTGGGTTTCCTAAAGAATCAGAGATCAACAATGGTTTTTATTTCTTTTACTTTTTTTTTAATTTATTATTATTAATGTATTCTTTTGATTTTTGTTTAATGTATTCATGCCTAGTATTCTTTCGATTAGAAGTTGAAGAACAAGATAAAGTTCATATTTTTTTTATAGTTAATGTATTCTTTTTAATTCAGACCCAGTATTTTTTTATTTATTATTATTAATTTATTATTATTCATTATTATGTTGAAGAACGTATAAGTTGAAGAACAAGTTAATTATGTTGAAGAACGTATAAGTTGAAGAACATGCATCAATAAAATGAAAAAAAAAAAATAACAGTTTATGGGAAAAGTTCCATGGAAAAAGCACAGTTGACAGGAACAAAACTTGCTGCTCAAGATCTAAAAACATTGCTTCAAGACAAAAGGGATGATTTCCGTAATTATCTATATAGGGACTAAAACGAAATGAACAAAAAACAAAAAAAAAGGGACTAAAGGCTGCGGTTTTTTGAAAAACCGCAGCCTTTAGTCCCTTTTTTTGTTTTAAATATGGTCTATAGGCTGCGGTTTTTAGGACCGCGGCCAATAATGTTTTATCATCTGCTGCTATTATTAATGCTGCGAGTCAAAACCGCAGCCTATATTGGCATAAAAACCGCAGCCTATCTTGTTTTTTCCACTAGTGTAGCAAGAACTTTGTACCACCAATCTAAAGTCCCCTCTATGTTTTGGGGTGACTGTGTTCAAAGTGCAGCTCATATCATTAACAGAATGCCACTAGTGCCCTTGAATAATATGACTCCTTATGAGAGACTTTATGGAGTCAAGCCCTCATATGACTTACTTAGAGTCTTTGGATGCCATGTTTTGCATCAACATTAAAAAGGGACAGAAATAAACTAGCAGCAAGGGCTGACCCATGTATCTTCATAGGGTATTCAAAACAACAAAAGGGGTATAGGGTGTACAATCTGAATAACAAGACTGTACTTGTGTCTAGGGATGTAACATTCCATGAGAAATGTTTCCCCTACAGGTTCAATTCTCCTGATATTACTCTAATGCAGAACATTTTCTTGCCTAAATCTAATTCCCACTCCTCACAATCTGATTTAGAAAATCATACCCTAACAAAAGAAGCAGGAATTCAGTCATCACCCATCAGTGAGACTGTAGAGTCTGAATGCAATAATGAAAATGTTCCTCCCCCACAAAGGCATGCAAGAACAAAGAAGCAATCCCAATATTTGAGGGAATATGACTGTGAAACTAGCATACACACTTACCACTGTAATATGATTAGCTTTTGTGCACTTTCAGAAACTCATAAGCAAACTGTTCAGGTTTAAGAAAAATATGTAGAGCCAAAATCCTTAAAAGAAGCCTCCTTAAACCCTAAATGGGTAGAAGCAATGAATCAAGAAATCAAGGCTTTAACTTAAAACAACACATGGGAGGTTGTCCCATTACCTATTGGAAAGAAGCCCATTGGTAATAGGTGGGTGTGCAAGGTCAAATTAAGATCTGATGGGACCCTAGAGCGTTTTAAAGCTAGACTTGTAGCAAAAGGCTACAACCAAAAGCAAAGAATAGACTATGAGGAAACCTTTTTCCCTGTGGTCAAAATGACCACCATTAGGTGTCTCTTGGCAGTTGCAGCTAGCCATAGTTGGCTTGTTCACCAACTAGACATAAACAATGCATTTCTACATGGAAATTTAAATAAGGAAGTCTTCATGACAATGCCACAAGGTATGCATAACCCAAAAAACAAGGTATGCTTACTCAAAAAATCCCTATATGGTTTAAAGCAAGCTTCAAGACAATGGCATGAGAAGCTTGTCATTGAACTTACAAGCTTGGGTTTTTCACAATCAAAAAATGACTACTCTTTATTTATCAAAAAACACAATACTATAATCATTATTGTTGTATATGTTGATGACATTTTATTGACTGGGAATAACACAACAGAGATCTTAGATATCAAACAGCATCTGAATAAGGTTTTCATTATTAAGGATCTGGGACAGCTACGCTTCTTCTTAGGAATTAGAGTGAGCTATACTCCTCAAGGCATGATCCTAACACAACAAAAGTACCCAAAAGACTTGTTAAATACCAGTGGCATCATCAAGTTCAAGAAAGTTGGCACTCCACTACCTTTAAACATGAAGCTAAACAACATTGATGGAGAGAAACTTGCTGATGCTACTTCCTATAGAAGCTTGGTAGGTAAATTAAACTTCCTTACCAATACCAGACCTAGTATCTCCTTCTCTGTTCAAACCCTAAGTCAGTTCATGCAAGAACCAAAAACAACACACTAGCAAGCTTTCCTTCACACTCTAAACTACTTATACTCAACTAGTGGACAAGGGATTGTCTTAAAAGGTTGTGACAAAATTGAGCTTCAAGCCAATCTGCTATTCACATAGCCAAAAACCTAGTGTTCCATGATAGAACCAAGCATATCGAAATAGATTGCCATTTCACGAGGGATAAAGTTCTTGAGGGACTCATACAACTGTCCTACTTACCTACTCAGAACCAACTAGTTGATATCTTGACAAAGGTTCTACCTTCCTCCCATGTTAACCATTTGTTAGCCAAACTAGGAGTGTGTACACCCTCTCCTAGTTTGAGGGGGGATATTAAGACTAATGGTGATGATGATACTTGATCCCACATGCCTTCAAACAGAAGACCAACATGTACTCTAAAGGACTGCATCAACAACAACAATATGGGTACACCAGCAACATTCCAAGAAGGAAGTCAGCAGCCAGATCAGAAGGGAATTGGGTTAGATATAGGCTAAGCTGTCTGTATACATAGGATAGGCATTTGTTAGTTATTTTGTTAAATCTGTTTCTTTAGTTAGTTATAACTAACTTAGTGTATCACGTGTGATAGGCACGTGACCCTTTCTTGGTGTCTCAATATGTATATATATGTGTGAGACCCCTTCCCCCTCTTGTAATCAATATACTATTTTTACAACATCAATAAGATTACTCTCTTATTTCTGTTATTAACTAAATGAATCAATAATCTATAACACTATTATAAAGTGGGATTAATTTGTGGGACTCATTTTTAAATTTTTTAACTTTTAGGTATAGGAAAACATAGGCGTGGAGTGGCTATGATCCAAATGACCGTAAGAACCTTTTTTAGTGATAAAGGGTGAATCCTATTGGCTTATGTTTTTTATGCTTACTTTTGCATTCTTTTAAAATTATAATATTAAGTATAAACTTGATATTGTAGGTATCAATTCAAAGAAGACGCGCCAGGTGTAATTATGGTCCGTCCTAAGTTCCAAACTAATTGATATTAATGCCTTTAAAAGGGAATCACTCGGATATTGCAACTTATTTTTTGGCAAATAAAATTTTTTAATTCACCAGCAAATAGCATAATCCATCAATGCAAGGGGAACTCATTTTTTCTTAATTTGCATTAGTGTGGAAACGAGGCCCACCTTCTATGAAGGGTTTCCTCGCCCGACTCCTCATAGGAGGGAATCACCCAGATATTGCAACTTTGGAATTAATATTATTATTGTTAAGTAACATATTTGTCTTATGTAAATACAATATATAATTTTTATTTCATAGGAGGTTGTCTTCTGTAATCATATATTTTGGGAAGTTGAGAAATTTACTCTTGTAACAGACTTTTTTTTTAATAATAAATTTTTATTATTACTTTTTAGTCCAAATTAAATTTCTCAATGATATAACTAACAATTAAACCATATCAAATCTAAGCCATTGAATTACCTTAGTAATCATAGATTTCAACCCAATAAAAATTAAATAATCTATTCATTCTAAAACCAATAACTCCAATATATATAAACAAATTTTTAGTTGGGATGGCCTCTACAAAAGTCCTCCCCTCTATGGGTCGGCCCATATTTTAAATTTTCATAGATTTCAACTCTATATATATATATATATATATATATATATATATATATATATATATATATATATATATATATATATATATATATATATATATATATATATATATATATATATATATATATATATATATATATATATAGGGGAAGGATCCATTGAGAAGGGTCTCAAAATGAGAAGGATGTGAAGGATTTATAGTCATTGATCTTATGAAAATCTAACGGGTGAAAATAATCCTTCTCGTCGATCTTCTTCTCCATTTTATGTTATGATTTAAGGTTACTATGTTTTTAGAAAATGATACTATGTTATGATTAAAGGTTACTATGTTAATTTTAAAAAGTTACGATGTTCTGTATAAGATTAAGAGAAGACAGTAACTATACATAATCATAGTAACCTTTATTCATAACATAGTATCTTTTTCTAAGAATATAGTAACCTTTATTCATAACCGGTTCAGTATTAAAAAATTGGTTAATATTACACGAAAAAAGCAAATTGAACCGCGTGCAACTTAGAAAATAAACAAATGAAATCTGTCCAATGATCTAAAAAATGAACGCTTCAGATTACTTCTCACCCTTCTCATTTTGAGACCCCTTCTTATTTGATCCTATATATATATATATATATATATATATATATATATATATATATATATATATATATATATATATATATATATATATATATATATATATATATATATATATATATATATATATATATATATATATATATATATATATATATATATATATATATATATATATATATATATATATATATATGTATAGTGCAACTGGTGTAATACCAATTCATTCATATACTCTTATATCAACATTTACTCTCATTTTTTCTTTATTACTAAATTTCTACATTTCATTCAGAAGAATACTATAATTTGTATTTATAAAAAATACCATGGCTTTATATATTTATTTTATTGAACAATTTTGTTGGTTTTTTGCTACGTTAAACAATCATACAATTCAATTTATTGAGCTTAATAATTTTGAATTTGTTCAACATATTATTCGAACCGAATATGATCATTCAACTTTAAAAACAAATAATGATGATTTGTAAATTGTATTTGAACAAGTTCTTGAAAGTATAAATCAACTCTCAACAGTGAACAATAACGTTAATAAACGATAATAAGGAAAAAAAGTCGTCCTTATCATAAAATGATGAAGTGTATTTAAGATTCAGAAACAAAGCATTTGAAATGACAAGGTTTGTGTTTTCTCTTTTATACTTTTAAATTTCATTTTCGAAAAACTTAAAATAATCTGATATGTTAATTTTAATTAGTTATGTAATTTAATTTATTAATATATTGAACTTAGTTTAAACAGAATAGCAAAATATCTATCTCAATGTTTGAAGTAATTTAACAATAACGTTAATTATTACAAGAAAAAAAATGTTATCCTTCTCAGAAAATGATGATTGTTTTTAAAATTTAGAAAAAGAATATTTGAAATAAGGTTTGTGTTTTCTTTTTTATACTTCCAAATTTTATTTTTGAAAATTTTAGAATAATCTGACGTGTGAATCTTTATTAGTTATATAATTTAATTTAATAATATTTTGAACTTATTTAAACAGCATAGTAAAATATTGGTCTCAAAGTTTTAGAAATGTTTTTTTGAAAGGTGATTACAGTTTGCCAAAGCAACTTTCTCAAAAAAAAAAAAAAAGTAAAGCAGCACGTCAAGTAGTACATAAGCTCCATGCAAAGGCTGCGATAAATATTTTCCAAATTAAAAAACAAAATAAATGAAATAATGAAAATCAATTTGCATGGTCTTCATCCATCTAAAGCAATAGAAGTAACGACAAAATATCTCATTTTAATTGAAACCAAACTAAAAATATTGATTACTTTATCCTCTGATTTTAATAAACAACTAATTTAAATGGAAGTTATTACAAATATCTCTTTATTTTCACTTTTGATCTAAAGTTGAATGTTATTTGTTTTCTATATGTTAACTAAATGAATCAATAATCTATAATAACACTAGTATAAGGTGGTGTAGGTAATAGTTTCTTTGAATTGAGTAATTTTTGTAATTGGGGATAAATTTATTTATGTGAGATAAAAGAGTGGATATGATCGAATATTGCTAACACTTGTATTGCTTGGATGAAGAAATAATTTATAGTGATCAATTTGGTACAAGCTTACTAAATATCTTAGATATTTTTATTTTTTAATTACACTTTCTAGGAAGTTTTACAATAATATGTCAGATAATTTTATTTGTTGATTAGTTATCGTAGGAACTTCTATTATATAACCTTGCATATTTTTATTTGGTAGATATTTTAATTAAAATTCTAGATTTTATAGATTATTTTAACAAGTGGGACTAATTTGTGGGACTAACTTGTAAATTTTTTAACTTTTAGGTATAGGAAAACATAGTCGTGGAGTGGCTAAGCTTTCAACGGCTCTGAGAACCCTCCGTAGTGATAAAGGTTGAATCGTATTGGCTTATGTTTTTATGCCTACTTTTGCATTCTTTTAAAATTTTAATATTAAAGTATAAACTTTATATTGTACTTATCAATTCAAAGAAGCCACACCAAGCGTAGATATGGTATGTCCTACGTTCCGAACAAATTGATATTAATTTAACATTAATTTAATATTAAAGTATAAAATTATGTTTTTATAGACTAATAGATTTATACTATAATGTCATTACTATTTATTTTTTTATAATTTAACATTCATCGTTTTAGTGTGTTTATATTTTTCTATCTTCATTTTAATTGCAATTACTCTCCCATGCAACGGCCGTGTATATGAGATTGGATTGTAATACTAAGCTCAATCTAATTCTTTATCCCACTAATAACAAAAGAAACCCAAATCTATCTACTTATTCATCCCCATTAAGCTAATTTTTTTACCCAAATCATTGGCTTCTCAAGCCAGATTCTGTGTGACGTCCTCTTCTCCATGACCTATTCTCGCCACCAAACTCTAGCACCACCATCATCGTAGTCTCTACCGCAATTGTCATTATCATCTCTAATGAACTTTTAATCTTATGTATAGTAAGCTAATTTTTTTCAAGTATTATATGTAAATTTTGTTTTTGAGAATAAAGTGATAATATAATGATAATGATAATGATAATGGTTAAGAATGATGGTCAACCTTCATTTGTATAGTTTGTTGTTGAGCTTGTACTCCAAATGTTTGATAAAATGAATACTTAATGTAAGAATAAAAAAATATAACATCCTATTTTAATGTTTTAAATACCTATTTCAAGTATTAAAATATTATTTCAAGGATAAAAATACTCAATATTTCCAACCTTAACCTTTCTTCAAAGAAGTTTAACATTCTACTCCTAAAGCTTTAAATTTTGACTTTAAGCCTTAATTTGCCAATTTTAATTCTTAAAATGTCAATTTTGAAGCTTAAAATACCTAATCTAATATGTACGTTTATAGCCTTTCTAAATCTTAATATGACAATTCCAAACCTTAAATTACCAATTCCAAACCTTAAAATGTCTATTTCAAAGCTTAACATGTTTACTCCATTATTTAAGTTTTATAGCCTACTTCGAACCTTAAAAAGACAACAACAATCATTAAATTGTCAACGTCAAGTCCTAAAATGTCAATTCCAAAGCTTAGATTGCTTACTTATTTACTTAAATTTAATATGCTACTTCAAACCGTAAAATGTCCACGCCAATGCTCAAAATATCAATTTTAAGGCTTTAAATGCCTACTCCATGACTTAAGTACTGTATGGGCATGCTTGTATTGGGTGTAAATATTTAAGGGGGAAATAAAGTCAAACTAATGAAATGAAAGCAAATTGAGATGCATTCTAAGTAGTTGAAATAGTTGTGAATAAGGTAAAATAAGTATGAAATAAAAGCAATGAAGGAAAAAAGAAGATGATTTCTCCTATTATGGTGATAATACAATCCCCCACCCTCCCTTAGGATAAATACTTACCCCACAAAATTGAGAGCTCCCTTCATTTTTCATTACTTTCCAACCATTCTTCTACCTCTACAACAATTAAATTTCACTAATTTATCATTTATCAACTTCATTTTCTTACTTTGACTTTTTTTTACTCCCTTAAATATTTACACCCAATACAAGCATGCCCTATATAGTATATATTATCAATCTCTTATCCTATCAATTAACTATTGTTATTTGGAATTTAATATCTACTATATGACTTAAGTACTATAAACAATAACTCTCCTGTGAGACGGCCTTAGCCGTGCAACTAGTCCAGGCCTAATAACTTTTTAAAAAATATTCTGACATACTAATTTCACGACTTAATTAAAAGGACAATTTCAAAACTTAAAAATCCTATTTTAAGACTTAAAAGGTCAATTTCAATGTTTTTAATATCAACTTTAATGTTTGAGAAATCATATTATAAAGCTGAAATGAGAATTTAATGTCCTGCAATTGATCTATTTAGTCTTAAAATTGGTTTTTTATGTATTAAAATAGACCTTTTAAATCTTAAAATTGTCAAATTGCATGTCTTAAAATGGTCTTCTACTCCCTCCGTCCCATATAAATTGAAGCAAAGAGAAAGTTAGTGTTTTTTTAAAAAAAGGTAGATAAAGCTAATAAATGAAGAGAGAGAATAAATTGTGTGGTTGAAATTAAAAGAGAATTAAAATGTATGGATGAGATTAAAAGAAAGTAGTGGGTCATAGTCCAAAAATAAAAATGATGCATATTAAGTGGGACGAACTAAAATAGAAAATGCTGCAAATTAAATGGGACGGGGGAGTAAGTCTTAAAATTAATCTTTTAACTCTTGAAATTGACATTTTAATTTGTGAAATTGGCAAAAAAAAAGTACAATTGGGTCGGCCCGATAAGATGCGTCTCACAAGTGAGGCGGTCTCACACAAGTTTATGTCAAACAGTAACATGATAATAAAAAGGCTTAATTGTAAGCAAATGCCAAACCATGCTTCCGGCATATAAAAAACGTGGGATGTGTTTTCTAGCATGTAATATACGACGAACACAGTAAGGTTGTTTAACCTGACCTGTGGCTTGAGCAATATTGTACATGAGGAGTCACGACTCCCACTAAGTTAGGGGTTTTGGTTTACCTCACCCTGACAGGCCCTAACACTCAAGCAGAAGTGTTAGTAAATCACGCCCTGTTAGGGATTTTCATTTACCTCACCTTAACAGGCCCTAAACTCAAGAAGAAGTGTTAGTAATCACGCCCTGGTACTCAAGCAGAAGGAAAAGAAGTTTAATATATAAAATTAACATAAAAAAATGAATCCTTTGCGTTACATAAAACACCTTGCATATTATTTATTGTGATGCACTTATTTTATTGCATATTACTTATTGCAATGCACATATTTGTGCACTTGTATTATGCTGGCAAGTTTTTATACTCAGTTATTAGCTGATCGATTCCCATCGACTGTTCCCTTATAATGGGAGCAGAGCCTGCAAATGATTTTACATGAGGTTATTCAGAAGCTACTATATCGTCCAGATAATATTAATCTAGAGTATCTATGTAAATTATATAACGGGTATGTAATAACGATAATTATGTATAAAGAAAGATGTAATATGTAAAATTATATTTGACTGTTTTAAGTTTTGTTGTTTTTCTTTTTTTTTTTTTGAAAATACAATTTTTTCACAATAATAAACGGCTCGATATAGACTTCCACTTTAGCATTACTTACTATTATATTTTATTGAACTTATATCTAGGAAAGAGCAGTCTGTTACAACTCTTGTCTAAGTTAGGTACGAATAATTTGTGGGGATATGCTTTCACCTTCGTCATAATGATAGATTTTTTTCTTTAACATTTTTATAATTATAGATATAAATAAGAAAGTATTATTAGGAATTCTCATGTGCGACCGTCTCTTGTTTGCGACACAAACCAGCTACTAATGATATGGTTCAAGACTTCAAAAATGATTAGTATGACTAGTGGCGGACTTAAATGAAGATACACGAGGACACGTGCCCTTATAGAGTTTTTAAAAAATGAAAAAATGGAAAAAAAAAATTGAATAACGCGCGTGTAATGTTTCTCTCTCAAAACAATTGTAGTAGGTTTGTTATTTTGTTACTTTGTTTGATTCTAAGATTTTGAATTTCTATTATTTTTTTGGGTTGCCACCATTTGAGGTGAAGATGAAATTAATTGACTGGTCTTAGCTTGAAATTATTGTGTCTGTACATGTCATTTGGAGGAATGAAAAACATTTGGTCGTTCATTTTGCAAATGAAACTTTGCTGAAATTTTCGCAAATTTTCATCCATACGTTGGTGCCCCTAGGGAGTTTGAACTCTAGATCCACCACTGAGTATGACTATTTTTTAACTTAAAAATCCTTCTCAAAGGCTTAAAAGCCTAATTCCATGTATTAAATTCCAATTTCAAAACCTATATACATTATTTTATAGATGTTTAGTCACAGAGATGGCAATGAATCTCGAACCCGATCCGGATCCGTTTTGACGGGTCTAGATCGTAAAATTTTGGACCCAACGAATCTGGATCGGGTCTGGATCCTTTCAAAGTTGACGGATCTGGGTCCGGGCTTCACAAAAATATCCAAACCCGAACCCGCAGATCTTTAGGATCCGTTTATTTAATTTCTATATACCTAAGCTTAAGTCTCCGACTCTCCATTCTCTCTCTCTGATTTCTAATTCAGATACTCTTACCTCATCTGTTTCTTCGTTTTCCTTCTTCATTTGCTTTGTGTCTTTTCTCAACTACTCATCAATCTCTATTTGATTGTCTTCGTTCTTACTTGTAAATGGTTATCCATACGGTGTGGTACTCATCTAACCTCAATGACCACCGTCCACATGCATGTTGTGGGTGCTCTGCCTCTGATACCCAATCAAGGTCGGCCCTAGGCAAGGGCAAGAAGGGCATATGCCTAGAGCCCACGAACAAATTAGATACTTTTTATCTTTATATGCATCGAATTTGAGACCTGGTCTAATTGAATAGTACAGTTAACAAAGTCAAAGCTTTAATAAAAATTGTTACCTGATTTTCTAAATTTATTTACTAATTATTGAATTATAAGTGCACGATTATCAACCAAAAAGCGGATAATTAAGGCTTATAAATTATTTTTCACCCCGGACCCTTGAATTCTCAAGGCCGACCCTAGGGGTGCACATGGTCCGGTTTGATCTGGTCTGACCCTAAAATCAGACCAAACCAAAAATTCCGGTCTGGAAAATTTTCAGACCGGATCGGACCGTTTAAAATGTCAGATCGAACCGGAACAAACCGTTCTACAACGGCTTGGTCTGGTCTAGTTTACGGTTTTTTATTTTTATATGTATTTCCAAATTAATATATGTTCTATGAAAATATTTCGCACTTACAAATACTAAATAAGTATAATTTGTAATTAGTTGATTCCATCAACATTATTCAAGTATATATTACTATATAAAAATAATAACATCTCAAAATATCTAGGTAGAAACCCGTTTTTTATAAAAAAAATAAAAAAAAAATTATTGTTTTTGGTCAAAGTACGGTTTACGGTCTAGTCTGATCTGAAAAATTTAAAAACCGGGACCAGACCGTAAATCTTTTTTTTTTTAGAAACTAACCAGACCAGACCAGACCATTTAGACTGTAGACCAGACCAAATTCAAATTACAGTTTGGTCTGATTTGGTTTACAGTTTAGACCAAACTTTCTTCCGCCGTAGCCGACCCTGTACCCAATGTACTCATTTTTTCTTTATTTTGTTTTCTATATTGTTTTTAGAATGATATATCTGGGATAATATAGTGATTGATGTATTTTGTTTTCTCAACTATAGGTTAACTTTTAGTCTACCAATTTCATCTCTTTGGGTTTATAAATTTATTTTAGTATATTCATTTTATTAATTTCTATGTTTTATCAATGTTGTAGTCTAAACCTTTTGATAGCCTGATTAGTTCTCTTAAGTTCCTTTCCTTTCTTCTTTGTAATTGCTAATTCACATTATCATTTTAATGTTTATGCTAATTTCATGCTGAAGTTAGCAATATTTTGAACTGAGTTTGAAAAATATATTTTGTATTGTTTTTAGTGATTGTATTAATTATTGGTTGCAACACTATTTATTTATATTCCCTCCTATTCACAGATAATATGACATTTTCTTATTGGGTGAATTCACAGAAAATGTCTGTTAGAGCAAGACCCGAATCTCCCTCATGTGGAGAGGCTTCGGGGTGCCGTGGTGTAGGGTACAACGAAGGAGAGCATGGTTGCTCCGTGGAAGCATACGAGCAGCAAGTCAGAAGGCTCCAAAGAGCCGCTCGACCAGTCGAGCCAACTGGGTCAAGTCGAGCCTTGGGTCGAACCAAAGAACAGTAAGGTTCCAGTAGCTGTTGAGTAATTGCTCGACCGGTCGAGCATAACACGCTCGGGTCGAGCGGATGGTGCGGGAAGCAGGATGCGAGTTTCTGTTTCTATATCTGATTTTGTGGGTCCTTTGTTAGGTTGTCCAATACTCTTGTAATATGTCTTAGTAGTATATAAGGGGTCTTAAAAGAGTGTTAGAGAATGTAGAGAGACTACACAAGAGAGAAAGCTAGGGTTTGTAAACCATAAGAGTCTTCTCCTTCTTAGTGTTAGTTTAGGGGTGAACTCCATTGTTGAATGGATTCACTAACTTGAGAGGTTGTTCTCAAGTGTGTAAGTTGAGTCATTAGTGTAATTGTGATTATATTAATGATAAGATACTTTGATTGAGGGGGAGGTATCATAAGATACCTCATTAAACACTTTGTTTGTGGTTGTTTGATTGTCTCTTGATTGTTACTCTGTTTTGCTTTATCTTCTTCCTCCATAGTTTTACCTTAGAGGATTCAAGACCTCCTCTTTCAATGTTTCATATCTGTTTTTGTCATTTTTTTTTATCCCTTTACCTTTACTACAACACAACAACACATAAATATCAATACCCTTTATGAAAAAAGAGAGTTTTCCACTCAATTTTAAGTGGTCATCCACCTCTCCTTGGTTTTGGTGCAAAACTCAAATGTCTCATTCTCTATGAATAGAAGGGAGTATAAAAATATTAGACTTTTTATTCCAACAGTTACCGATTCATATTGCAATGTCTAATAAACAAATTTCTATATTAATTTTTCTCTCCTCATTGAATTTCTATGCAATTCTACTATGAAGTAAAATTTAATCAAATATGCAAAAATCAGCTTAGACCCGTTTTAAACCCGGATTCGATACTGAATCCACAAGATCCGCGGATCCGGATATGGGTCGTAAAATTTAGACTCGCGAATCTGGATGCAGATCTGGGTCTTCTTTTTGAAACAGAACTGGATTCGGGTCCAACCTGACCCGGCCCAGATCCGACTCGTTGCCATCCCTTTAGTATTATTATTCCAAGTACCTATATTATTTGATTTTTATTGTAAATAGTTTCTTATTTAAAGCTTTAAGTTCTAATAGTTTTTTTCAATCAAAAGGATTTGTTTATGTTTAAAGAAGAAGATGTTAACAAAATTCTATACTCCCTCCGTTTTCATATGTTCTACTCAAATAGAATTTACAAATTTTAGTGGTAAACTTTGACTATGATTTCTCGATATATAAGGAAAAATATATTCATGTGAGATCTTGATAGATTTGTCTCAACATATATTTTCTAAATATCAACTTTTTAAAATTTTTAAAAACTCACAATCAAAATCATTCGACTTTTAAGTTTGCATTGAAATCTACACAAAAAAATGAATGGTAAGAACAAATGAAAACATAGGGAGTAAATGTTCAATAAGACTACTTCAGAACTTAAAAAGTCTTCTCTAAGGCATAAAAGTCCTATTTCAAGTATTAAAAATCCTTTTGAAAATGTATATACATGACTTTATGGATGTTAAGTTTTAGTATGATTACTCAAGAACTATAAAATTAACCCTTCTAAAATGCTAAAAGTTCTATTCCAGGGTATTAAATAAGTCCTATGATAATTAACTTATGAAACATTGTTTTTAAAACTTATAATCCCAACTTCAACGTATAAAAGCCCTATTTCAATAATTAAAACACCTTGTTTAAGGATTAAGTGTAATAGCCTACTTGAAAATTTAATACATAAAATCCACATTTTAAGTCTTAAAGGATCTATTCCAAGTATTAAAACACTTCATCCAAGGCTAAACTGTATCAGCCAGTCTCCTGAGAGACCGTCTTTCTGAAAGACGTCACTCAGACCCAATCCATTAAAGATTATCGTCTACATTTACTCAACATTAATGGGTCAACCCAATTAGAGATGGTCTCTCAAAGAGACCGTCTCTCACAAGAATTTGTGAAACTGTACTAGCCGATTTGATAACTTCAAATATCTAGTCTATAAAAATCAATATTAAAATAAGTGAAAAAAACACAACTTAGTAAAATAAAGTTTATACATACAAATGGATTTACACATAATACTAAAATATCTTACAAAGATCTTGATTTCTTATAGTATATATAAAGTACATTAGAATCCATTAAGTAATTGAAGGTCTACTCTAGTTGGGTTATTAATTGTGATGTAGGCCGCATAGATATCAAACCAGTTAAAAATAAATGTTAGACAATAAAAAATAGGTTGTATGTATGCGGCGGTTGCCTATGATTATTTGCGAAAGTATTTTCTCCATTTAGCATTATTTTTAATTTTAATATGTTTTACCTTTTTCAGCTATTTCTATTCTTACACAATACCCACCACTTTTTTAATCTTATTCAAATATTTTAATTTTCTTTACTTATAATCTACTTAATTCATTCTCTTTTTTCCTTTCATTACCAAAATTCCTTTAGAAAAACACTCTACTTGGTATTTTTAAAAATACCATTGCTTTATATATTTGTTTCTGTGTCGTTGGATATAAAAACCTTGATCCATTTTTTGAAGAAATTGATGAAGAGTCTTGCTCGGAGTATAAAGATTAGATCAATATTTTTGAAAATAAATTTTATATAACAAGTGATGATGTCAATGATAATAAAGAAAAAAAGTTGTTTTTGCTAGAGGATAATGAGATTGGTATTTTTGAAAATTTTAAACATTTTTTTTGAACCGAAAATTATAATTCAATTTTTGAAATTAATAATGACGATTATGAAATCATATTTTAACAAGTTATGGAAAATCTCAATCAACTCTCTGTAGTGAACGATAACATTAATAATAAAAGGAAAAATGTTTTTTTATCACGTGTATTTAAGATTTAGAAAAAAAATATTTGAAATTACAAGTTTTGTCTTTCCTTTTCTTGTACTTTTAAATTTTATTTTCTACAAATTTAGAATAGTCTTATGTTTTAATCATAATAATTAGTTCTATAATTTGATTTAATAACATTTTGAACTTGTTAAAACAATATAGTAAAACGTTTGTATCAAACTTTTAAAGAATCTTCTTTACGAGGTGATTGCATTTTTGCATAACACATTTTTGCATAACCACGAACAAACGTTTGGCCCCTCTTACCCTCCACTATAATGATTTCTATCCTTCTGACGGGAGCCTCTATTAGCTTTCTTTGCACATGCCCAAACCATCTTATTCTATTTTCGCGCATCTTAGCATTTAGTGGAGCAACCCATAGCTTCTGTCTGAACTCCTGATTTTTTATTTTATCCATCATCGTAGTACCGCACATCCACCTTAGCATTCGCTTCTCTGCTACTTCCATCTTTTGTTCGTGGATCTTCTTTACGGGCCAACACTCTAGCCCATAATGCAGGACTAATGGCAACTTTGTAGAATTTACCTTTTAGTCTAGTCAGGAACTTCTTATCACATAGCACTCCGGTGGCCGCTCGCCACTTAAGTCAACTCGCTCGTATACGGTGTGTTATATCTTCATCAAACTCTCCATTACTCTGGATAACACATTCTAAATACTTGAACTTGGTCGTCTTAGTAACTACATCTCCTTCAATGGTCACTTCTTGGTTATCATCTTGCTCTTTGCCACTGAAATTCCATCTCAAATGTTCTGTTTTTGCTCGACTAATATGGAGCCCTTTACTTTCTAATACCGCTCTCCACTCATCTAATTATTCCCGATAACATGCACCATGACTTGGAAAGCTCATCTATGATGGCTGCTAAAAGGAAAGGGCTTAGTGCGGATCCTTGAACCAAAACCTACTCTAACTGGAAAGGGCCTTGTAATCCCAACGGGTGTCGATATGTTAGTTGTCGTTCTCTCATACATGTCTCGTATAACATCAATATAGCTCCGCGAGATTTCCTTTTTCTCCAAGCTCTCCCAGATAATATATCGCGATATGTTATCATAAGCTTTCTCTAGATCTATAAATACCACGTGCAAATATTTTTTCTTCTCCCTATATTTTTCCATTAGTCTTCTAAGCACATGTATAGCCTTAGTGGTTGATCTCCCTGGCATAAAACTAAATTGGTGTTCCTTAATCACCGCCTCTTATCTGATTCTCTTCTCTATGACTCTTTCTCACAATTTCATTGTTTCTATAAAGCTAAAAAGGTCACTTTATGGGCGAAAACAATCTGGAAGAATGTAGTACAATCGTCTTAGTGTATATCTCCCAAAAGAATGATTTAAAAATGATCAAATTAGTCCTTGCGTATTCATTAATTGGAGTCAATCAGGATTTTCTATAATTGCAGTTTATGTTGATGATTTGAACATCATTGGAACTCCCAAAGAACTTGAACAAACTGCAAAATACTTGATGAAAGAATTTTAAATGAAAGATCTTGGGAAACAAAATTTTACCTTGGACTGCAAATAGTGCACTTAAGGGGTGAAATCTTTGTGCACCACTCCAACTATACAGAAAGGATATAAAAAGTCTTCATATGGACAAAGCTCATCCGTGAAGCTCTCCAATAATAGTGCAATTAAAGTTTTCCATACTTAAGCGCAATTGGAGCTCTGGTGTATCTAGCTAATAATAGAAGACCTGATTTTTTTTCGCTGTTAATTTATTAGCTAGGTATAGCAATTTAGCAACAAAGAGACATTAAACTAGTATAAAACATTTGTCGCCTTACCTTTGAGAAACTAAAGATCTCGGATTATTTTATCGATCATAGCAAGATGCTACTCTTGCTGGAGACGCAGATGCTGGTTACTGTTGGGATGAGTTATCCCACATCGACAAAGTGAAAATGGCCTGCATTTTATAAGTTATGGAGTCCTTCATCCCACTGTCATATGATTTTGGGATGTTATATATCTCCTTGCTTTATGAAATATGTGCACCTCGTGTGTCCCCGTTAATATGTTGTCATTCAGAATAGGTCCAACCTAATTTAAAATGGTACCCGAGCTGATGGTTCGATCAAAATTAAAAATGGTGTTGAAAATATTTCACATGTGAGACAAGATGCCACATCAATAAAATAGCGGGTCGTTGACTTGTATACATATTGGGTAAGCTAATCTTCCTATTACCATATGGTTTTAGAAAACAATAAACCTCA
This sequence comes from Amaranthus cruentus, assembly GCA_019425755.1. Taxonomy (NCBI): domain Eukaryota; kingdom Viridiplantae; phylum Streptophyta; class Magnoliopsida; order Caryophyllales; family Amaranthaceae; genus Amaranthus; species Amaranthus cruentus. The sequence goes on from CM033456.1 coordinate 11,563,319, forward strand.
CCAAGCGTAAATGCAAGTCAACGCTCTTGACCCGTGGATTTGTGGGCCTAAGCTCACGGGTGTCATGTGTCCACATGAGTAGGTCACGGTGAGATTATATGACGAATTGTCATGGGCTAACATAGTATCAGAACCGAAGGTGGTTCCTGGTATGATGTGGCTCACATCTGAGACAAGATCTCACATCATTAAAATAGTGGGTTGTTGACTTGTATATATATTGGGTGAGTCCATCTTCCTAATACCATATGGTTTAGGGAAACAATAAATCTCACCAACTTTATATGCAAGCCAACATACTTGACCCGTGGATTTGTGGTCCCAAGCTCATGGGTGTCCTATGTCCACAGGAGTGGGCAACGGTGAGATTATGTGACGAATTGTCACGACCTAATAAATACTTATCAGATCCACATAAGGCTAAATCACAAAATGGATATGTATTCACATGTGGAGGTACCGCAATATCTTAGAGATCCACAAAACAGACATTGACCGCTACATCATCAAACCATGCGGAATTGAACACCCTTTATGAAACAAGTAGAGAATGCATTTGGTTAAGGTCAGTAATTGGTCATATATAAGAAGAATGTAGGATAAACATGATAACAAATTCTTCAAAAAATTTATGAAGAAAAAGTCAGTTGTATTGAGCAAGTTAGTGAAGACTTCATAAAAGGGGATAAAATTAAACACATAATACAAAAATTTCTTCGTAAATGATCTCCAGAAGTATAAAATAGTAAAAGTCAAACAAATTCAATCAAGTGATAATCTTGCAGATTTGTTCACAAATATCTTCCATCAAAGAGGTTCGAACAACTTGAACATAAAATTGGGATGTGTCATCTACAGTATATTTGTTGAACACAAGGAAAGAATAATACTCATTGCACTCTTTTTCGCTTCACTCAGGTTTTTATCCATTGGGTTTTTCCTGACAATGTTTTTAATGAGGCGGTATTAAATAGATATATATTGTAATAATATTTCGGAAAAATTACCTAGAAATGAATAATCCAAACTATTTATGATTTTCCTACAATAATCTCACCTATTGATTAACCATGAATAATCCCAACTTTGAGGGGCATTTTTCTATAGCAAGTTTTATTTTGTTTGAAAACAGATAAATTAAAATAATCGGAAAAAATGTTAAAAAACTATTCATAAAAAATTTATGATTTTTTCTATTATTTAGAATTTTTTATGTAAATTTTCAAAAATATTTTCTAATTTTAAATTAATATTTATTTTATTTTTTTGGTGAATTACCTACTATAGCAGGTCATCGAGTTACCCAAGTTTACTCTAGGAAAACACCCCTTAAAGTTGGTATTATTCATGGTTAATAAATAGGTGGAATTATTGTAGGAAAATAATGAATAGTTTGGATTATTCTAGGTAATTTTTCCTAATATTTTACTCCTTTTCATAATTAAAATGCATTCAAGGGGAGTGTTGAAATATAATGAGAAAGGTAATTAATGGATTTACCTTAATGTGGATGAATTCAATGTAATTGTAGGTAGAACTTGCCTATAAATATAAAGGTTTACCAATGTAGAAAACAAACCAATGAGTAAAAATCTTCTAACTTTTAGTCATTCTACTTCTTGTTGTCTTTCTAAATTTTAACACCTTTCATATTTATCATCATTTTTTCTCTTAATTTGTGGAGTCTTTTCCTTAAATATAACTTTCTATAAAAATATTTCCCACTTTAAAATAATTCCCAAGATACCATCCACGTAGGACGGCCAGGGAAACAATTTTTTTCCTTTTTTTTAACACAACCGCTACTTCACAAAGCAGTTAACTTTGAAAAATAAATTAAACCGTTATTTCCTATAGTGTTTTTCTTTTTTATGGGATTTAAATAAAATAAAGGGAAATTTCAAATGGTAGCATTGATTTTTCATGAAATGCTAGTGGAAGCACTTTTTTGAGAAAATTCCACATGGTAGCATCCAATTTATGTACAAACTAATGCCCGTAGCATTTTCCGTTAAGTTCTTGTTAAATTCAACATTTTGTAAGTTTTTTGTAGCATCCAATTTTTGTTTAATTCACTATTTTAACTTTTAATTCACCATTTTGACATTTAATTCACCAATTTAACGTTTAATTCATTAACGCCCATTAATATTGTAATAATTTTGTTTTCAATCAAAAATGACACGAATTATTTAGTGACATTAATATCACTTGTGTAAAAATGACAGGATCTATTGTCATTTTAGCGACATTAATGTTAAAATATTTATTTAGCAACATTAATATTACTCATATAAAAATGACACATATTAATGTCGCTAAAATGACAATAGATCGTGTCATTTTTAAACGACTAATATTTATCGCTAAATGAATTGTGTCGTTTTTTAATGAAAACAAATTTATTACAATATTTATGTGCGTTAATGAATCAAATGGTGAATTAAACGTTAAACTGGTGAATTAATTGTTAAAATGGTGAATAATGTTAAAATAGTAAATTAAACAAAAATTGGATGCTACCATGTGGAAAAAAAAACTTACAAAATGATGAACTTAACGAAATTTAACAAGATCTTAACGGAAAATGCTACGGCCATTTGTTTGTGCATAAACTGGATGCAATGCTACGACCATAAGTTTTGCATAATCTGGATGCTACCATGTGAAATTTTCTTTAAAAAATGCTACCACTAGCATTTCATGAAAATTCAACGCTACCATGTGAAATTTTCCTAAAATAAAATAAACCATACAAAACTGCCACATCAAGTAGGGTAGTTTTGTTGAAGACTACAAATTCCTGTGTTTGTTTTCCCAAAGTTAAAAAACCATAATTAAAAATGCATTGCTAAGAAATTTCTACATAGAAGCACTACTAAAGCACAGTGCAAATCTCTTCTTCATGTAGCAGTTTTAGTGAAATATTTATAAAAAAACCAGCTGTTGTCGTTGACGGTATGTAGGAAATTATTTTTCCTTTTGGCATATACCGAGAATTATTTTCCCAAATAGCTTTATTGTGGGTAAAAATTCTAATTTGTCTCACTTAATATTCATTTTTTTTAACCACGTCTACTCTCTCTCTCAATATAATTAATTTAAGGGAAATTATCAATTGTGCACCTAAAGTATGGGTTATTATCAATGGTGTCCATGACTTTTTTTTTCAATGGTACTCCTAACGTTTTGAGGTAATTACAACCGTGACCTTTTTAACTTTTTTTCGTTAAAAATCCGTTAACTTTTCGAAATTAACCTAACTATGGTTAATTTCTTCTTCTTCTTCTTCTTCTTCTTCTTCTTATTTTTCTTGTCTTTTCCCTATCCTCTTCCTTCACTCCTTCCATGACTATTTGAGATTTATGAACTTGAATTGAACCATTAATATTCAGATTTTTGCAACATTTCCTTTTTCAGTAAAAAAAACCAATCATTTAAAGTTATACATACTTCTATTTTTATCCTACTTTATATCTAATTATTCCTATATTTTTGTTCATTTTTCAACAAATAATATTAAAAAATTCCAAAAAGCAACTTTTCACCTAATGCTCATCATTGCACAATAACTTCTTAATCTTTGTGTCAATGCAATGATAGCAAGTAAATCAGAACAGAGAAACTATATGGGAAGTAATTATATGAAGCATAAGATAAGGCACAAGAACTAATAGTTGAATCATTGGGTGAAATTTGTGAATTAAAACAAAAGCTCGATATTGAACCAACTCCTAAAGATGATACAGTAAAAATTGGCATTTCCTTAATTTTTGGATAGGGAAAATTATGGATTTTTTTGGGTATATTTTAGTTGGTTAGAGCCATTGGAGTAAACTTTGAATATGTTGTTCTTGGTGAATGGTGATGAACAAAAGATTATGTTGTATTTTATGTTTTTTATAAAAAAATAAAAATCAATTCCCAATCTCAGTAATTTCAATTCAAGCAAAGAAGAAAAAACTCAAAATTGTTCAATTCAAGTTCATAAATCTCAAATAGCCACGGAAGGAGTGAAGGAAGAGGAAAGGGAAAAGAGAATAAGAATGAGAAGAAGAAGAAATTAACCATAGTTAGGTTACTATTGATAATAACTAATATGTCAGGGCACCATTAATAATTTCCTTTAATTTAATAATTCTTCCCCTTAAAATTTTCGAGGACAAAAGGCATACTTCCTCCGTTCTGTTTTAGTTGCTACAGTTGCATAAGTACGAAAATTAAGAAAAGATAAGTACAACATATAAAGTACAATTATATCCTCCACTTTTTCTTAATTGAAGAGAGAAAAAAATAGTGAGGTATAGAGTAGAATACAAATAGAAATAAAGTAGATATTTGTATGATTGTTTTATTACTAAAAATAGAAATGTAGCAAGCAGTGGCGGATCTAGAGTTTCGAGTCTCAGGAGGCACCAATTAAAGAACAAAATTTCGTTAGCGCTTCATTTGTAAATTAACAACTAATTTTTTATTTATGCAAAATAACAAGTGGAAGCACTCTAAATTTATCAAAACTATGATCATATTCTTGAGAGAGTTTCTCGTAATTAAGTATTGTTTTCGAATAAAAAATGCTAGTAATCAAGATCTATCTTTAGTCATATGTGGAGCTTGAATTAATAACAATTTGAACTTATTAAATTCATTCATTCTTATTGGGTCAGTGGATGAATCTATTATAGTGCACGTTCTTTATTAATATCGTCTCACTGTAAGAAGGTTTCAATTGGGTCAGCCTAAACTATTTAAAAAAATAATTTCTTGTACAAGTGTGAATTTATTTTTCATTATATTTTATGTTTTTTAATCATGGGTTGCTTGTATGGCCCATCTCACGGTGAAACAGTCTCATACAAGACTTACTAAAATTTTAAATACGATTATCCTAAAAGAAAATGCAACAAATAAATCAACTGACCTAATAAAAAAAATAAGATAAAATAAATAAATAAGACAAAATTACTAAAATGATGGAGTATTTTACATTAAAAGACTTCAGTATTAATTTTACACTTTTACTCTTACCAATGGAAAAGTCTCATTTAAAATTTTGTTTTAGAAAACGCCTAGGGGCACATGTCCCCGCGTGCCCCAACTTACGTCCGCCACTGGTAGCAAATAATATGAAATTGTCAAAAATGAAAAATATAGCAAATATTATGAAACGGAGAAAGTAATACTTAAAAAAACAATAAATTCACACAAATTGGTCTGCGTACCTCCCCTATAAATTAAAAGATCTAACTACCCTTCTTTATGTTCTCTCTCTTAAAATGAAGATTAATTTGTTCAATAAAAGTAATATGAGTGCTCTTTCTCTTCTTCTTCTTCTACTAGCAGTTATAGCAAGTCTAACAGTCACAACAAATGGTTGTGATGAGGAATTATCGAGTGTGGTAAGGCGCAGGAGAACAAAATCAATCAAGGGCTGTGATATCTTCAAAGGAAGTTGGGTATATGATGCATCATATCCACTTTATGATGCAAAAACTTGTCCATTCATTGGAACTGGTTTTGATTGCCAGAAAAATGGAAGGCCTGATAAGTATTATCTCAAGTATAGATGGCAACCTTATGGCTGTCATCTTCAAAGGTATTTATTTACTCTTTTTTTTATATACTCCGTTCGTTTTCTAATGTTAGATTCGTCTTAATGTGTCATATTTAATTATAATTTTTTATAACGTGTAATTAGATATATTAAGACTTAAAAATCACTTTGAAAGTTGTGCAAAAAGTAAATGGAAAGAAAAAAAGAAACGAGGGATGAGGGAGTATTTTTGAGCATCAATTTTAGACATCAATTTTAGAATTACAAATAAAAATTCAAAATGTTCTTATTTTTCACTATCAAGCAATTCTAACTATTAAATTGAATAATAGACTCGATATTACATTTTAAGTAAATGGTGGAGAATTCTAATTTTATTTTTGGTTTTATTTTACATGACATATTTATTTATATTTTCTTTTTTATAAGCATTCTTAAACAATATTTTTGGTTTTGTTAGATTAAAACACCATTTACATGATATTTTAAGCCGTTAGTTGGTTAAATAGGAGTAATATACTTCTATTAAAATTAAAATTAAAATTTAATGAAGATTCGTTTTTGGGAAACGTGACATGTTGGGGTTGAAGATTGTGATCGTGGAGGACGTAAAAGGTAGCCGTTACATTAACAGTACGCTACCCAATGGCTGGCCAGCTGGGTTGAGTGTAATTCCTCGCATAAGTGTCTTTATATTATTGGTTTGTCTTATATCAAACTATTTTAAAATCGTAAAGGTTAACCTTAATTACTAAATATACAACGGTCAGCTCCAATAATATAAAAATGTTTGTTATATTAGAATTCATCTCAATATAAAAATTTATCAATATAATGTATTATAATTGTAATTACACACAATTAAAAATATTAATTATAAAAATAATATATTGTCAAATGTGCCTCATTAATAGAACTCATTACATAATATGGTGTATGTAGAGAGTATTCATTTAGTTATTACTATTCCTAACGTTTTTCTTGTTTACGGCTAAATTTAAATTAAAATTTTAAAATTTGAAGTATATACTGTAGATAACATTTAATTATGTGAGATCTTCTAATATTTGGCTTGATATAAAATGTTTTAATATATATTCCTTCCGTTCCTATTGATGTTCTCATAGGAAATGTTTACGGGAATTAAGAAAAGTGAAATCTTTTAGATAGTGGAGATATTCTTTTAGTGAATAATAAATTTGATGGAGAAAAAGTGGGGCCACAAATATTTAAAAAGTATTTAAAGAAAGTTAGTGGAAAAAATATGGAGACCACAACAAATTAAAATTTTTTTTTATAAAGTTAGGAAACATGTTGGGACCATAAGGAATATAAAATGTTAAAATGGAGTTAGTGGAAGATATGTGGGCCCATAATCATTATTAAAATATTAAAATGAGGAAGTGAGGTTATTTTTGTTCAAAATTTGTGATAAAATGGAAAGATTCCTTATGGGAACAACAATTGAAACACCCCAAATTGAAAAGTGGGAACTTCTTTAATGAACGGAAAAAGTAATTTTTATAATTTTATATGATGCATATCTAGAGATATAAAGAATTAAATTTACTAATAAATACATACAAAAAATAAAATGGACTAACTAAAATAAATAGATGGAGTATATTATACTCCCTCCAATTCATAATAAATGTCCACTTTGGGTTTGGACCGCATTTTAAGAAAAAGGTGGTAGGTGGGGTATTTAAGTGATTATAATAATTGAAAAGGGGGTAGGTGGGGTATTTTATATAATATAAGTTAGGGTAGTTGGGGATATTTAGGTAAAAAATTTTTGCCAAAAAAAGAAAGTGGACAATTAGAGTGACTTTACCAAATAAGAAAAGTGGACATTTATGTTGAATGAGTATATAAATAATGAAACATAACCGGTTTATAATTAGATGTTCTTCTGAGCACAAATAATATAGTAGTATTTGATTGTTCGGGATTCCAAAAGTTACATTAATTAAGTAGATTTTCTTTACTATAATAATTCAACCTTAGATTTTAGAACTTAGAAGAAATAATAATTCAACCTTAGATTTTAGAACTTAGTAGTTTCTTCGTTCTATAATACTCGCTATATTTTTTATTTTGGAAAATTTTATATTATTTGCTATATTTTCTTTTTTTAGTAAAAAATCAATCATTTAAAGTTATACCAACTTCTATTTTTATCCAACTCTATATCTAATTACTTTTATTTTACTTTTTCATTTTTCAACAAAAATAAAAAATTCTAAAAAAACAACTTTTCACCTACTGCTCATCATTGCACAGTAACTTCTTAATCTTTGTGCCCATACAATGGTAGTAAGTAAATTAGAACGGAGGAAGTAGTGTTAATAATATACAAATTCTTATTTGAGACCGTCTTTTGTAAAGACGGCTCTCAAAAGCTCAGTCTAATTCTAAATATATTGTTACAACTCTAAATATAAATTTGAACTGGTCTCTCAAGAGATCACATCTAATAATAATGTAAAATTAACAAGATCTTAAAAATTACTCCCTCCGTTTCCAAATGTTCTTCCCATACTTTTTGCACAGTTTTCAAAGTAAATTTTGAGCCTAAATATCTCTAAATACGCATCATAAAAAATTATAAAAAATATATAATAAAAAATTATACATTAAGACGAATCTAACTAGATCTCACATGGATATATTTTGTCTTCTATATATGTCTTAAAAATATTAATAAAATTTCTCTTTCTAAAATAGAATATTCTAAATGGGAAGAACATTAGGAAACGGAGGGAGTATTATGTATTTCTATTCGTTGCTCATAATATTCATGATTTATATACTATCTTTTTGTCCCAATCATATCGCTATCCGCTTTTATGTTATCGATATTAAGTTGTGGTTGAGTGACCGATGAGCAGAGAGGTTAAATTTATAAATTAGATTTGATAGGTGGTAATCAACGGTGATAATGGAAATGAAATACTAATGTAATTTTGATTGAAAAATCTTTTGTTACCTTGACGGTAATGCTTGTCTAACTTCAATGTAATTGATCATATTATACATTACATACATTATACCGTTGAAAATTTTCAAATATTAAAACTAAAGAGAGCTTACCAAATAGAACATATTTATTGGTTTAAGAGAAATGACATGAACTTTAATCTTAACCAATATAATATATTCTATATTTTATTGTTGACAATTTTCCAAATAATAGAGATAATGTATACTTTCATATATTTGCCAAAATTTAGGATTTAATATCCTTATCTTTATTTTTTTAATATTCTATGTTAATATATATGTCAATGTTAAAAAACCGTGTATTACACTGGTTTCTACACTAATTTTACATATTGTGACTAATGTGTCAGGAAAAATATAATTAAATGAAAATTTATTTGAATTGTCTATTCGCATAGTCAAATTTTCCTCAATTTAAAATGAAATTTTCTAAACGAATTACGGAGTAATGTTTGTGCTATTAATATTGTTGTATATATTTAAGAAATAAAAATAATAATGGGAAAATGGAAATGTTGATGAACACATTAATGAAGGTTTAATGGAAAAGCTCTACTGGAAAGATGGAGAGGCAAAAAAATAATGTTTGTCGGGGACTCATTAAGCTTCAATCAATGGGAATCACTAACTTGCATGCTTCATTCTGCGGTGCCTCAATCCAAGTACACCCTCGTTACTAAAGGCACCCTCTCCGTCTTTTCATTTCCGGTACGTTATTTCTCTTATCCACTACTATTATTATACTCCCTTTGAATTAGTTTAAATATCTCATTTGGAATTTCACGGATTTTAAGGGTTGAATGGGGTCCATTAAAAAGGTGTTAATTAGGTATTTTAATTGCTTAAATTAATTGTACAGGTGATAGTTGGGTATTAGGAATTGGAAAGGTTGGGGTATTTAAGTAAAAAAAAATAGACAAAAAAGGAAATAGGACAATTAATATTATTTTGGCAAATAAGAAAATGGGACATCTAAACTGATTCGAAGGGTTATATGCTCTTCTTTTACATTTTTTATTTTATTTAACCCTTTTTCTGTATGTATTTCTACATTTTTATACTGATTAAATTAATTTTTATATGTATCTACTCCTATACATAACCGTTAATTGGAATGTGCAAAAGATTTACAATTCAAGGTCCTATTTCCGGGTTATAATTTCAATCACTGCAAACACATAATATATTATTTTACACGATAGTAATCAAGTAATAAAGAGCTAAATATTATTAATTGTTTCAAAATACGTGAACTAAAAATAAGCTAATCACTTTTGCTATGCTGTTTTTTTTCAAAAATGCTGCTTTTATTTGAAAACTTTTATATTGATTAGTTAAGCGTATTTAGTGGATAAATTTTATCATATGCTAATATTTTTACTTTTTTTTCTTAAATTGTAAGAGCTATAAAATAGAATTGACACATGAGCCTAAAGTTTACGAGATGACTCTGCTCCTATATCTGATAAGATAATTTTTGATGAATAATAGGAGTTCTATCTATTAACATAAAGCATTAGTAAAAGAGTAAAGTTAGATTCTTCATCATCATACCCAGTGTATCCCGCTCATTGACAATCAATAATAAAAGAGTAACGTTTGATTAATATTTCTAATGAGACATTGGCATAGAGCCATACAATCAATAATAAAAGAGTAACGTTTGATTAATATTTCTAATGAGACTTTGGCATAGAGCCATAGAGGGTAACACTTCTGAATTCAAACCTATTAATTAAGATTATACTTTTCTGAATCTTTTTAATTGTCCCATTTTTTTATTTGACAAATTCATATCAATTGTCTTATTTCCTTTTTGTCTATTTTTTTTACCTAAATACCCCCACTTTTACTACTCCCAATACCCAATTACCACCTTCACAATTAATTTAATCAATTAAAATACCCAACTAACACCTTTTTAATGGACCCCACACCCCTTAATAACCGTGAAAACCCAAATAGAACATCTAAAATGATTCGGAGAGAGTAATAACAATTTGGACTAGTATTATTAGGATTTTGGGATGGGATAGATCAAAAGTTATCAAATTAAGCACAAAGAATAAGAAAATGGTTGAGTGGTGTGTTTGATTTGTAAATGATAGGAGTATGAGACATCAGTGATGATGATGAAAAATGGATTTCTGGTTGATGTAATAAGCAATAACGTTGGAAGAGTACTCAATTTGGATTCCATTAAAACTGCTTCTACCTGGTTAGGTGTTGACGTTCTCATTTTCAACTCTTACCACTGGTGGACTCACAGGTTGTTTTTGTTTTTCTCTCTATTCTCTATTTCCTACTTTCTCTGTATTAAAATACTTGCTACATCCATGTTAGTTCAATGTTTTCAACTGACATCATTTAAAAGGTTATATATATCTCTAAATTTATTGAATAAATGAATTGCCAAAAGGTTGGCTTTATAGAAACAGTTTTTCCTAATATATATTAGGCCGTGACAATTCGTCACATAATCTCACCGAGGCCCGCTTGACTCAGGACACCCATGGGCTCTCGGGCCCACAAACCCACGGGTTAAGAGCGTTGACTTGCACATACATTAAGTGAGGTTCATTAATTCCCAAAATCATATGGTAGTAAGAGGATTAACCCACCCAATATAATGCAAGTCCACAACCCACTATTTTATCGATGTGGATCTTGTCTCACATGTGAACTATTTCCAACTATATATTACAGACATCATTTGATTTTATTTTGGACCCGCTCATATATATTGTATATTGGTACTAAGGTATGATAAAATATATAGTCAAATGATACCTTATTTGAATAGTCTGATCGCACACTTTCATATAATAATATATACTACCTCCTATTCAACCCATTAGTCCCATTTGGTTTTTCACACTTATTGAGACAAGATTTTAACCTTTAATTTCTCTAATTATTTTTAATTATAAATTATAAAAAGTAGATATTAATGATCTTTGTATTGAGACGAATCAAACAAGATCTTACATAACTATGTTTTAACTTATAGATTAAAAATAAAATACAAATTAAGAGTGGTAAGAGAATAGAGAAAAAAATCAATAAGACTAATGGGTAGAATAAAAGGGAATATATAATTAAAATATTACATTGAATCGTGTAAAGGGACAAAAGTAGCAAGCATGATGTAACGGAGTAACTCCTATTATTACCAATTGGTTTTTTTTTTTTTTTGGAAATATTACCAATTGGTTTTAGTAGTGAACCTTCGGGTTTATGAGTGGACTATTTTTTCTCCTCCTTGTTGGGTTGTCCAGGCCCATTTTTTTAATTCTATCACATGTAAAAGGACAAAAGTAGCAAGTATGATGAAAGGGAACAAATATATGTATCCATCACTTTTACTAATACTGTGATTCATTCAGATGGGATTATTTCATGGTTGGAGGGAAGCTTTTGAAAGGCATGGACCATATGAAAGCCTTCAAAATCGCATTGACAACATGGGCTAATTGGATTGACGCTAACATTGACACTAAAAAAACTCAAGTTTTCTTCCAAGGAATTTCAGCTGCTCATATGAAGTAAATTTTCTTCTATTCCGACCAACCTTATTTTGTTTTACTTTCAGAAAAAGTTGCTCAAAATAATCCCAACTATTACACGTTGGTAAAAAATAATCTCAACTATCAATTATTTTTTAATAATTCCAACTATTCTCATAATTTGTTGAAAACATACCCACCACCCTTTTAACCGGCTGCAATAGGTAAAATTTTTATTTTTTTCTTTTTTTTTATTAGTAGATGAAGGGGAAGGATTAATTTTAAATTGTTAAGTAAAAAAAAGAAAAAAAATGGAAAAATTATGTGTTCTAGCCGGTAACAAAGGAGTGTGTATGTTTTCAACAAATTATGAGAATAGTTGAGATTATTAAAAAATATTGATAGTTGGGATTATTTTTTGCCGAGTGATAGTTGACATTATTTTGAGCAAATTTTCTTTACTCTAATTTGCCTATGAAGATTATTCAATAAGCTTAATTTCTATATGTTGATTCAGTGGAAGCGAATGGAAACAGCCAAGAGCCAAATTTTGTCGACGACAAACACGACCAGTAAGAGGGTCAGTGTATGCGGGGGGTCGCCATCCTGGTGAAACCATCATAAAGAGTGTACTCAACAAAATGAAGAGGCCTGTTCATTTACTTGACATTACACTTCTTACTCAGTTAAGAAAAGACGGCCATCCTTCTACTTACGCGGGTCTCAAAATAGTGGACTGTAGTCATTGGTGTCTCCCTGGTGTTCCCGATACTTGGAATCAACTTCTTTATTCTATTTTGATCCAACAATAATTTTACATTACTTGAAATTAAACTTATTTTACAATATATAAGCAATATTGCGGCTTTTTTTAATCGTCTTTTTTTAATTATAGCATACAGAGATGTTCATTTTGTCTCGATAAATTTTTGTTTTGAGAATTTACTTACATAATAGTAAATTTTTGTCTCAACTATAGTAGATAATGTGTGATAATTAAAAAAAAAAATCTAGCAGATGCCGTTGATCAGCAAGCACGGCAAGGCATGATGTTTTAGTCAGAGATCTACATAAAAATAAGCATATCTTTGTCTTCTTTGGTATGGGGTGGTGGGAAGAGTTTCTTAATACATCATACATGCACGAATGTCCAAACACATGGACAGGAGAGACCAAGGTATGGAGTATGGACTCTTAACAGTGTTGCGGTTGTTAGAAATACTTCACATGTAAGACAAGATTCCACATCGATAAAATAATGGGATATTGACTTGCATATATATTGGGTGAGCTAATCCTCTTACTACCATATAGATTTGGGGAACAATGAACCTTACCAAGTATATGTTCCAGTCAACGCTCTTGACTTGTGGGTTTGTGAACCTGAGCACATGAGTGTCCCGTGTCCCCACACGAATGGGGCTCTACGACAGAGCCTAATCACGGTGTGGAAGACAATTTTATTTGTATTTTGCGTCGGAAATTCGAAGTGATATTAAATCTATCATAGTTGGCACTTCAAGAATCATTGCATGTGCCTTGTGCAATCCCAGGTTTTTTACTAGTAATTTTATGGCCAGAGGAAGTAGGATGGAGTAGAAAGAAAATTACCATCGTAAGGACTTGACGAAAAAAAAAAAAAAAACATAATGTACAAGACTTTTTATTGAGGTGCCATGGTTGGGAAGGTACGTTATAAAGTGTAAATCCGAGTTGTGGATTATTCTCAGTTCAGTTATGGGTCAAAACGAGTTCGGGACTACATCGAGTAAATAGCCGAGTCATATTCGGAATCTGATTGGCTCAATTTCAGTTTGGGTTTATATTCGATCTTAACATAGTTTGGGTTCAAGTTAGTTATAGAGTACGTCAAATCGATTTTTATTAGAGTACATGCCAGGTTATTATTGGTTTTGAATTTAAATTTGATTTGGCTGAAACAAACTTATTCTTAGCTATCTAAACTTGATTCATCTTAAACAAACTTATTTTTAGCTAAACTTATCTTGATCAAGTAGAGACAAATTATTTTTCAGCTAATTTGAACTAAATTGAACTAAATTCAACTGAATAAAATTTATTTTTAGCCAAATTAAATTTTGTTAGAGCAAGACCCAAATCTCCACCACGTGGAGGGTCTTCGGAGTGTCGTGATGAGGGTGCGACGAAGAACGAGTGTATGGTGCAAGTGAGGTGCAATCGACAAGGCATGGGAGGACTTGATCATTGCATAAGAGTGGATCAAAGTTGCTAGTGCATGGGTGCAATGGGTGAAGTCAATTGGTGCAGGTTTGAGGGCTGCTCGACCCATCGAGCAGGTAGGGCTTGAGTCGAGCCATTTTGCAGTAGCAGGCAGAACCTTCACAGGGGGCGCTCGACCGGGTCGAGCAACATGGCTCGGATCGAGCGAGTTGGTCCCAGGCATTTTGACGGTTTTATTGTGGGCTTTGAGCCCTTTTGTCCTAGGTTTGTCTAATGTGTCTTATGACTATATAAGGAGTCTAAAACACTATTAGAAGTGTGGAGAGACTACGCACGAGAGTGAGTTAGGGTTTGGAACCAAGAGAGCTTTCTTTTTCTTTGTGTTAGTTTATGGGTGATATCCATTGTTGAATGGATTCACTAACTTGAGAGGTTGTTCTCAAGTGTGTTTGGTTAGTCATTGATGTAATGTTGATTATATTAATGAAAATATTCATCTTTTGAGGGGGAGGTATCATTAGATACCTCATAAACACTTTGTTGTTGATTGTTTGTTATTCTCTTGATTGCCCTCTGTTTTTAAGTCATCTTCCACGTCTAGTTTCTACCATTTGAGGGTCCTAGACCTTCTCATTCAAATTTCATCTACTAAAACAAACTTAGTTTTCCGTTTTGACTAACTAAACTTAAATCCAGCCACCATTGTAGCAACTAAATCTAAATTATACTTAGCTAAACTTAATTTGATTCAAATAAATCAAATCTATTTTTATTTTAGGAAATTTTATATGGAAGCAACGTTCTAAAGAAACTCAAGTTGTAGCTTTTCGTAACAAAAAAGGTTTCACATAGTAGCAATGTAACATCTCGACCTAACGGACCACCGGTGACTACTCATGGAAACTATAGACTGGCCCCACAGACCAACACAAGTCTTTCCAGCACACTTAGGCCTCACTCGTGCGCACCCAGAAAACTTCCCCGGAGGTCACCCATCCTAAGATTGCTCCCCACCAAGCACACTTAACTATGGAGTTCTTAGCAAATGGGCTCCCATGATAAGAAGATGCACCTTATTGATATGAGTAGTCTATCAATCCCTTTTCAAGCTAAATTTGGGGTATCACACTCACCCCAATTTAGAAATACAACGTCTTCGTTGGACCGTCATTTCAGGATCTCTTCCCCTGCTAGGTGCACTGAACACATAATCAGCCACGATCGCAGGGTTGCTTTGATACCATTTGTAACACCCCGGCCCAACGGACCACCGGTGATTACTCACGGAGACTGTAAACTGGCCCCACAGACCAACACAATTCTTTCCAACACACTTTAGCCTCACTCGTGTGCACCAAGAAAAACATCCCAGGAGGTCACCCATGCTAAGATTGTTCCCCACCAAGCACACTTAAATGTGGAGTTCATAACAAATGGGCTCCCATGAAAAAAGATGCACCTTATTGATATGAGTAGTCTATCAATTCCTTTTCAAGCTAAATTTGGGTATCACAAGCAACATGTTTATGCATTTATTGATTGATGTAACTTTATTACTCTGATTTTTACATGATTCCGTTAAGTCTTCAGGAAATCACCTTTTTACCCTTATTAAGGGTCGGTAAGAGTGGGTTTATCTTCTCTAAATTGTAATCCACCATTGTTAGTGCCCTCATTCACCATTATTTATTTTCATATTGAGTATGTAAACCTTTAACACCACTGATTTAATCAATCTGCTAATCAAAATCAAGTACACAAACAAAAGCAAATTAAAACCCTAATTTTAGCAATAAACAAGTAAACGAAAGACACAATCAAATGCAAATAACATGCGAACATTAAAATACTACAATTAAGCCGTGATTTTAACAATAAACTAGTAAATGAAATTTCAAAAGTATCAAATAACAACCATTAACATAATAATAGGAACAACAAACCTAATTTTTCACATTAATTTTTCACATATAAATAAACATGAAAAACTAAAAAATTATGAAAAATTACCTCAAATTGCAGAAAATAAGTTTGTGAATCCTAGTATCAACTAAAAATAATTTTGGGTTGCAATGAAGGGGAAGAAGAGTTTATGGAAGATAATCATGGAAGAGAAGTTCAAGGAGTGATGAAGACGAGTTATTGAAATTGATGCCTTCCTGGAAATTGAAAAAATTAGGTACTTAATGGTTACTTGAATGTTTTTTGCTTATTAATGTTACTGAAAACATAATCTGAAAAGTTTGATGCTACGATGTGGAAAAATATTTTTAAAAAAGTCACCACTCGTGTTTTTTAAAAACACATAATATCCCTTTAATTTTTTATCAAATCTAAACTTGAATCAGTTGAATCAAACTTATATTTAGCTAAAATCAAACTTGATTTAACTGGATCATAACTTAACTTTAGCTAAAACTAAACTTGATTTAGGTAATTCAACCTGAATTTCAGCTAAACGAAACTTGAATAAACAGAATCATTTGGCTATACTATACATAATTCAGTTGAATTTAAATTATTTTAGCTAAACTTAACCTAATTTATTTAAATCTATTGTACTTTTAGTTAAACTAAACTTGATTAAGTTAAATCGACTTATTTTTAAAAAAATTTGATTCAGCTAAATTAAAGTTATTTTTAGTTATACTAAACATCACTAAGCTAAACCAAACTTGTTCTTAGTAAAACTACACTTGAATCAAATTTATTTTTGGGAAATTATCAATAGTACCCCTGTATTATTGCACTTTATCTTTGGTACCCCTGTGTTTATTCGATTATCAATGGTATCCCTAGCATATCATGTTAATTACAACCGTGATATTATTTATATTTTTGTTGTTATTTGTCGTTAAATCCTTTTAACAACCAACCATGGTCAGTTTGTTATTTATTTCTTCTGGCTCTTCCTTTTCCCTCCTCACTCATACTTGCTTACTTTGTCTTCATCATTAAATCCCTGGGTTAAGTACGCCATTGCTGAAGCTCCTACAAAGCTTTTTCTTCATCATTGTTGTTTTTCTTGCCATTAGTACGTTTCCTAATCCATGATTAAATACTCAAATGGATGGTTAATGTTGTACTTTTTTTGTGTTTCTGGTAATAGATTCTAAATGGATGATAGTGTGGTGTTGAAATTTCTGTACAAGAGCAAAGAGACTGAAGTTTTTATTGAGGTTGTAGACTTAGTTAATTTGCTTGATATGATCATTGATTACTGGGATACTGCTGAGAGGGAGGAACATTTGATGCCTGAACATCCCAGTTTTAGTTATTTATACAAAAAGAGACATGTTCAAATAGGTGATGATAAAGCATTGTTGGAGATGATTAATAGGGATAAGGGTAAAGACACTATTTGCATTCATGTATGGGACATAAAACCTCATCCCTTGATACATGATGCAAGGATGCTTAGGGAAACATTAAAGAAGAATGCAGAAAGATGTGAACCCAAATCCAACCCCTGCAGATCTAGATTATGATGATGTTTATGATGATGATGTTGTGATGTTCATTCCAACCCCTAGTGAACCTTGTGAGAAACAACATGTGTTGAATGTTGATGATTATGTGAACCCCATTCCAACCCTTGTAATACCTTGTGAGAAACAACATCCTGTTACGAATGATGATGACGTGGATGTTGATGTACCCTGTGAGGAACAACCTGTTTTGAATGAAGATGATCTTGATGTTGAAGTGGATCCCATTCCAACCCCATTGCAAACTGTGAAGCCCAAGGGTTGGAAACCACCACAGAGGGATTTTAGGCCCAAACTAGCTATTCTTAGAAAGCATAGCAAACATATTGAGACTTAAATGGAGCCCCCACCATCCCCTGGTAACACCAATGATATTATCATTGAAAATGCAGAGTTTTGGAATAAGATAAACCAATAGTATAAAGGTAATGATGAAGCTAATGAGCCTATCCAAAGAGAATCTAATGATGAAGGTAATGTGGAGAAGACAACACCAAAGAGAACATTAAAGAAAACTGTCAAAAGAAAGTCTAATTTGACAAAAAAATAATACCAAAGACCACTATGAAGAGAAAGGGTATTAAGAAGCCAGTTAAGAGAAAGTCTCCAAGATAGGTGCAACAAAATGATGAAATGGAGGATGGTGCTGTTGTTAGCAACATTTTATCTTTATTTTACCCCTATAAGTGGCTTGTTTAGTGTGAGGAAACTATACGTTATTTCATTGTTGGATTTTACGCTTGTTTTGTTGCTTTGGTGTTTTATTTAATTATAGGATCTAATCATCGAAACCGAGCACAAA
Source organism: Amaranthus cruentus (assembly GCA_019425755.1). Taxonomy (NCBI): domain Eukaryota; kingdom Viridiplantae; phylum Streptophyta; class Magnoliopsida; order Caryophyllales; family Amaranthaceae; genus Amaranthus; species Amaranthus cruentus. The sequence continues at coordinate 11,581,874 of CM033456.1, forward strand.
CTAGCCCCTTTGTTGCATACATTGTTCACCTAAACGCCGAGGGCTCAAAGAAGTGAAACATCATGAGCCAAGCCATAAGAAAAAGCCAAAAGAAGCCAAACACCCACTCGACCAGAATGAGCTCGAGCCAAGGTAGCTCGAGCTGACCAAGAACATAAATTTGAGATCAAAGTTGAGACTCACAGTCCTGAAGGTTGCTCGACCAGTCAAGCGAGGTGGCTTGTGTCGAGCGTGGTGCATTCAAAGTTCCAGTAGTTTCTGACTATTAAAAAGATTCAAGACAAGGGTACAGGACATCCGCTCGACTGGTCGAGCGAGGTGATTGTGGTCAAGCGATGCTACTCTTCACATTCTATCCAATTTTTGAAGTTTCTTTTAAATAGCATTCGAGGTGCATCGCATTTTGTTGCTTCTACTTACTTCTGCTAAGACTTCCTAGCCACCCTACCCTATCCATTGAGGGTGGCACCTCTCTCCTACAACCTAAGGGTGGTGGAGCAATCATGGAACTACCCCAACTTGTTTTGAAGCCTATAAATAGAGAAGAGGAATAAGGAGCTCATCATCTCAAATTTTACCTGTCATTTAGAGTAACTTCTATGTATTAGCTTTGCTTTCATTTCAATCAAGCACTTTCAATTCTAATTACAATATTAATTTCATCCTTTATTGTAACATTTACAACTTGGATTCTTCAACCCTTGGTATATTACTATTGAAGCTTTTGGAAGGTATTACTTTGAATCATCAATTCATCGTGTTCATCCTTAGATTGAACTTAAAAGAGAGTAACTTCTATCTTTGCTTATATTGTTTCACTTCATGTCACTTAGTTATTCTTGATTGTTTGCCTTTAGTTTCATATATTCATGTTTAGAGTTCTTCAACTTATTGTACTCATCTTATTTGAATACTCTAGCTTAAATTATTCATCCATGGTTCTTGGCTTATTTGCAATTTACAATTTCAATATGAGTATGAGTGAGTAGTTTGTTTTGACTTAGACTAGGCATTAGCACCATGTATGTAGTTTGAATTGTTTTCTTTACCTTTGTCTTGGTTGTATTGTTTATGGTTTGAGATGGATTTTTCTATTATCGTAGTTTCATTGGATGGAGGGCGAGTGTCGATTTCTAATGATAGTCCATGTTTGAAAATAGAGTCATCTCCATAAGAATAGGTAGATGCTTTGATTGGAAATGTTGAATGTGTACTTCATGTCTTAAATTATGCTTAGCTCCATGAGAATAGGTAGTTGAGTATGTTTTAGGAAGATATTGAGTGCTCGAGAGAGAACATTAGTATTTATGATGGGTTCTTCCTCATAACAAAACATCCATGACCTTAGGTTAAAGTTTAGTAAACACTACGTTGGTGAGAAAGCCTAGCCTATGCCTTTTTAGCTTATTGATCATATTATCCTTGCTTTAGTTTATTGTATTCTTGTTTATTTTTATGCTTCATTAAGTATTTTTAATTGCTTGCTTTAATTACTTCTACCTCTAAACATCATATTATACGTTTTTGAACATATTAATCGATCGAGAAACTATTGACTTAACCCCCCACTCCCTTTGGATTGGACCCGTACTTGTCGTCATACTAAGCTACGTCGTACACTTGCGGTATTATTATTGAGGGACGTAAAGTCCCGATCAGCTACATTTGAAATAGGACAATTGCTCAGTGAGAGTGATGATGAATCTTATTGTTCAAGCATTTCAGTCTATAGTAAAGACAGTGAGAGTGTTTCTTTGGAGGATAGTAAGTAAGAGTCTATGGTAGAGGAATGGCATTAGGGTGGATGATGTTGATGCAGTTACAAAACACTTTGATGAATTTAATGGACCGGTTTGGGATGATCAATGTGATAATTTTGATAATTATTTGGCTAGGTTGTATAGGAATGGGGAATTTAACATATATTTAGGATTTGGGAACATTGTGATTAAAGAGTGGCAACTATTTACAAACAAGCAACATTTGAGGGAAGTTATTAGAGATTACTGCATACAAACTGGGTATTCTGTGGTTGTTGATAAAGCATGTAAGCTTAGGTACACAGTTAAGTGTAGTTATGCAAATTGTGAGTAGAGATTGCATGCTTTTAGGCTGGTTGATGGTGTTACTTGGGCAATCAAAAAAATTCAAAATCCTGAACACACATGCTTATGGTTAGAAACGAAAAACCCTATGGCCACAGTGAAATGGGCATGTAGTGTGTTACTGGAGGACATAAGGGCTAATAATGACAACCCAGGTAAGGCTTTAAATAAGCTTTTGTGGACAAGGTTTGGTGTTCAGATGTACAGGCATGCTTATATAGGGTGAGGAACATGGCCTTGAGTATTATTAATGGGGGGCATGATACAACATATAATGCATTGCCATCTTACTATGATGTCATCAAATCAACAAATGATAGTTCACATGCAAGTTGTGCTTGATAGACCTCTAGCATTTATGAGCATTTTCATATCATTCAAAGCTTCACTAAATGGCCTTTTGTTGGTTGTAGGAGTCTTATTAGAGTGGATGTGTCTCATTTAAAAGGTAATTATGGTGGGGTATTGTTATCTACAATTGCCCTTGATGGCAACAATGAGATATTTCCAATGGCATGGGTCATTGTTTCATGTGAAGATGAAGAGAGTTGGAAGTTCTTCATTGGCATCTTAAACATGTGCTTGAAACCAAGTCAAAGGGGAGACAATTGGTGCATTAAATCTGACAAGAAGAAGGTATGTACACTTGTTCATTAGCATTACATTGATTATACATGATCTTCTAAACCTAATTTTAATATGTTGTTTTCAAATAAAGAGAATTGACGCTCTCAATGATTTGTGGCCTAAGGCTCAAAGAAGATACTGTTGCAAACACCTTGGTGCCAATTAGAAGAAGCCTTTTGTTGGGCCTAAGTTATGACCATTGATTCGGCTAGCATGTGGGGCATTCTTAAGCTTCACTTTTGCAAAGGCCATGAATGAGATAAAGAAAAACAAGCCTGAGGCTAAAATATGGCTTGCTAACTTAGGGCCACATGAGAGATGGACAAAACACAAGTTCGATCCTGAACTGAAATGTGACATTAATAAGACAAATTTTGTGGAAAGATTCAATGCAAGCCTAGGAACAGACAGGTGCAAGCCAGTGTTAACTATGTCAGAGAGAATTAGAAGAGTCACTATGGATAGGTTAGCTACATAGAGGCTGAAGAGTGAGAATTAGGAGAGCTTATGTTCTAATATTATGAAGAGTGTTAAAGTGTTGTGCAATAAAAGTAGGTCTTGCAGAGCGTTCATGTCTAGTCCAGGGGAGTATGAGTTCATAGAAGGTCAATCAACACTTCTAATGAGTTTGAACCAACACACATGCCTTTGCAATGTGTGGAAACTCATTGGGATACCATGTAGGCATGGAATGCGAGCGATTCTTGATGAAGGTCTTGATCCACAGTCTTTTGTTCATTAATAGTATTCAATGCAGAAGTATAAGTTGGCTTACGGTAAGAGCATTAAACTAATCTCAAACTAATATAAGTGGCCAGCTACTGAGCACCCTACTATAATACCTCCTGTGATTAAAAGAGGTGTTGGTAGGCCCAGTAGAAATAGAAAGAGAAGTGATGATGAAGAGAGGAATGGAAAGAGGAGCAAGACTGTAAAATGTGGGAAGTGTGGAAAATTTGGACACAACAAGGTTTGCAAGGGAGGGGCAACAAAAAACCAACAGAAAGTAACAAGAAAAAGCAATGAAGCATCAACCTCCAAGAGCAAGGAAAAGTCCCAAAGTAGAAGGAAGAAGGGAAGAGCAAGGCAAAGTGAATAGTAATGTTGTTATATGATTGTAGTTACTAGCTTCTTATTGAATGACTATAATAAACAGCTTTTGTGAATGTAATTACTACGCTTCAGGAGCATTTTGTAAGAATTTGGATCTTAATCCTCTTTTGTAATAAACGCTATTGGTATGCATATGGATCCGGATTATTTTGTAATGAACTTGTGTTTTGGAATGAATGATAAAGTACAAAGCACCATTTGGAATAGATAAATTTTATTGCTTCAAATCAAGAAGTTTGCATTGCAAAATACATAATATCTAAGCTTACATAGAAAGCATTCAATTGCTTATAATCTTACTTTACAATGGCAAGAACCAACAACAATAGGTAAAACATTACAACAAATTTCATAAAAACAACAAATTGCTTGTGGTCTTCTGGAAGTGTCAGAATAAACTTTACAGCAAAATGAAGAGTATCTTGAAGAAGCAGTCATGGATGGAGAGAAGGAAGAGGAAAGGGAAAAGGGAAGAAGAAGAAGAAGAAGAAGAAGAAGAAGAAGAAGAAACGTGTGTTTTGAAAATTGATGAGTTTGGGCATATAAGCAACCATAAACTAACCATGGTTAGGTAAAATTCAAAAATAAACGATTAGATAACGACAAAAGCTTAAATAATGTCACGGTTGTAATTAGCATGATTTACTGGGGTACAATTGATAATCGAAAAAATACAGGGGTATCAAAGATAAAGTGCAATAACACAGGGGTCCCATTGATATTTTCCCTTTATCTTTATCTAAAGTAAATTTGGTTTAACTGAATCAAACTTATTTTAATCTAATAAATTATACATGATTCAGCTGAATCAAACTTATTTTTAGTTAAATTAAACTTAATTAAGATGGATCAAACTATTTTTTAGCTAATCTAAACTTGTTTCAGCTGAATCAAACTTATTTTTAGGTAAAATTATTCTAATCAAGTAAAATCAAAATAATTTCAACTAAACTAAACTTGTTCAACTGACATATTTTTAGCTATATTAAATTTCTTTAGCTAAAACAAACTTAATTTTAGCTTAAAAAAACATGATTCAGCCGAATCAAACTTATTTTTCTCGTAACGTAACTGCAATCGGCTAAATCAAACTTATTCTTAACTAACAACCAGATCTATTTTTGTATAAACTAAACTTGATTCAGGTAAACCAAATTTATAAACTAAACTTGATTTAGTTGAATCAAACATATATTTAGCCAAATTGAACTTAATTCAGGAAAATCAAACTGATTTTGAACTAATTAAGCTAAATCAAATGTAATTTTAGTTTAACTAAACTTGATTCAGCTGAATCAAACATATTTAGCTAAACGTAATAACTTAATTTCGCTATATCAAACTTATATTTTGCTAAACTAAATTTGATTCAGTTGAATTAAACTTATTATTAGGTAAACTAAACTTGATTCACTTGTATCAAACTTATATTCAGCTAAACTAATCTTGTTTCCTTTGTGATTTAGTTAAAAATTTCTATGAATTGGAAAAAGAGTAATGTCTTGTTTATCCAAGTATAATTGTCAACGTGTCTAAGTAAAGGGTTGCTTCAATTCCTTGATGTTGAGTGTAGTCGAACATGGTTGAAAGTGGTTGAAGATCTTCAAATAAACCTACAAAACGAACAAAGGTTAGCGGTACTCGAAAAAGCTCATTCGATGTTTAAGTCAGATGTAGGTTGATTAAGTAACTAACAGGCAACAACAGAATTGCATAGATAGAGTTTGAGGAAAGTTATAATTACTTGATATGACATATCCAAACTTACCTCCTATAGACTTTTGACGGTATTTATAGTATGCGGTTTTGAACTGATTTTTGATTGAATTTTGAGGGATTGATATTTTATCGTGCCAAAACTTGGTCGAGACCGTCCTAGATTAAGACGAGTCTTGGGCCGGCCCAATTTAAGGCGCGTGTAAATCGCGCGCCCGTTTTCCTCCAAATTTTAGTTTTTTATTTTTTTTATTTCCTTGCTTGATTCTTAACATTTCTTATCTTCTTTCTTTCTCCATTTTATTTCCTTTCTTGATTCTTGCCATTTCTTCCTCTTCTTTCCTTCTCCATTTTATTTCCTTTCTTGTTTCTTGCCATTTTTGTTTTTTCCTCACTTATGATTGCTGATTCTTAAAATTGAAAATTTAGATTACAATAATTTAGTATTGAAGATTGTTGTTTTTGTCACGTTTATATATATAATTTGTAAATAGACCAAATTGAATATATTAATAGTTAAATTACGACATATAAATTGACAATTGATGTTTTATAATCTAACTCAATTTTTAACTTATAATATTCAATTATCGTTTAAAAAATAAGTATACAAATTGTATAGACATATTGTATAGCATTTTGTTTAAACTTGATATGTTAATAGTAAAATTGTGACACATAAATTGACAATTCAGATGTAACTTATAATTTGATTCTTGAGATTGAAGATGAAGACTACAATAATTTAGGATTGAAGATTGTTGTTTCTTGTCACGTTTATATATATATTTTGTAAATAGACCAATTGAATATGTTAATAGTTAAATTACGACATATAAATTAACAATTGATGTTTTATAATCTAACTCAATTTTAACTTATAATATTCAATTATCGTTTAAAAAATAAGTATACAAATTGTATAGACATATTGAAGAGCATTTAGTTTAAACTTGATATGTTAATAGTAAAATTGTGCCACATAAATTGACAATTCAGATGTAACTTATAATTTGATTCTTGAGATTGAAGATGAAGACTACAATAATTTAGGATTGAAGATTGTTGTTTCTTGTCACGTTTATATATATAATTTGTAAATTGACCAATTGAATATGTTAATAGTTAAATTACGACATATAAATTGACAATTGATGTTTTATAATCTAACTCAATTTTTAACTTATAATATTCAATTATCGTTTAAAAAATAAGTATACAAATTGTATAGACATATTGTAGAGCATTTAGTTTAAACTTGATATGTTAATAGTAAAATTGTGCAAATTTTTAACTTATAATATTCAATTATCGTTTAAAAAATAAGTATACAAATTGCATAGACATATTGTAGAGCATTTAGTTTAAACTTGATATGTTAATAGTAAAATTGTGACACATAAATTGACAATTCAGATGTAACTTATAATTTTATTCTTGAGATTGAAGATGAAAACTACAATAATTTAGGATTGAAGATTGCTTTTTCTTGTCACGTTTATATATATAATTTGTAAATAGACCAAATTGAATATTTTAATAGTTAAATTACGACATATAAATTGACAATTGATGTTTTATAATCTAACTCAATTTTTAACTTATAATATTCAATTATCGTTTAAAAAATAAGTATACAAATTGTATAGACATATTGTATAGCATTTAGTTTAAACTTGATATGTTAATAGTAAAATTGTGACACATAAATTGACAATTCAGATGTAACTTATAATTTGATTCTTGAGAGTGAAGATGAAGACTACAATAATTTAGGATTGAAGATTGCTGTTTCTTGTCACGTTTATATATATAATTTGTAAATAGACCAAATTGAATATGTTAATAGTTAAATTACGACATATAAATTGACAATTGATGTTTTATAATCTAACTCAATTTTTAACTTATAATATTCAATTATCGTTTAAAAAATAAGTATACAAATTGTATAGACATATTGTATAGCATTTTGTTTAAACTTGATATGTTAATAGTAAAATTGTGACACATAAATTGTCAATTCAGATGTAACTCATAATTTGATTATTGAGATTGAAGATGAAGACTCCAATAATTTAGGATTGAAGATTGGTGTTTCTTGTCACGTTTATATATATAATTTGTAAATAGACCAAATTGAATATGCTAATATTTAAATTATGACATATAAATTGACAATTGATGTTTTATAATCTCACTCAATTTTTAACTTATAATATTCAATTATCGTTTACAAAATAAGTATACAAATTGTGTAGACATATTGTATAGCATTTAGTTCAAACTTGATATGTTAATAGTAAAATTGTGACACATAAATTGACAATTGATGTTTATTATCTAACTCAGTTTTGAACTTATAATCTTCAATTATCGATTTGAAGATAAGTATTCAGATGGAATAGAGTTATTGCAACGCATTAAGTTCAAATTGAATATGTTAGAATTAAAATTGTGATATATAAATTGACATTTGCATATCAATTATATTAATATATATTCATTATCTTCTTCGTTTCTCCATAAACCACCATCATTTGTTCTTAATCAAGCATTGAATCTGTAAAAAAAAAAAAAGAAAAAAAGCTTATCAGTTACAGCGTATAAATCTTTGATCAATAATATCATTATACATATGTTTTTCTTAATATTACCTTCAATTTCGTCTTCATATATTCTTGATGCTTGTAACGTCATTTCTAGTCAAATTCATTCATTATATCTTCCATTGCAGACATTTTTGAGGTTTCTAAAGTTAGAATGTTGATTTTCTTTGAATGAAAGAAAGAATTGCAGAGATTTTCGTAAGATTTGAAGAGGAAATTGCATTTTGATTTGTTTCCTTAATTAATCGCTGATTTTTTGTAGTTTTGAGAATCGCTTTCCTTATTTTATCGTTTTTAAAGGAGGCAGTTTTTATTATTAATCTTTTCTTTCTTTTTTTTTAATTCTATTAATGAAGATGGACTGAGATGTTTGGGCCGTCTCATTTTGAGACGGTCTCGACCAAGACCGGTTGATTTGATCGGTGATCTGGCATGACTATTTCATGGACATGCTTGACCAAGTTGGATTTTCTTTGACTTTATAACAACGCCCAATTAATATTGATACCTTGGACCCAAAACATATATAATTAAGTTATTATGTAATTTTAAAGTTAAAATAAATGATAAATTAATTAAATTTTATATACAGTTAAATTTTTTAATAGGATCAATTCAAAAAAAAAATTTTAATAGGATTCAAATTATTGTTTTCCTATAAAAAACATATTATTTTTATATATGTTTCTTTTAATCTTTTATGTTTATCAAATGTAGGATAATTACACATCAATAAAAACTAAATCTTTAGAGTAAGTGGAATATCAATATATTGAAAAATGTAAAGTGATAATTATTTTACTCAAAATAGTTTTTTGAAAAATGAATTATCAATGAAAAGATCATTTAATAAACAATATAAATTACATTTACAGAAAAATAATAGAAAAAAACTTCAAATATATTTATTGCTACTCCTTACAATTAGAGCTGTTCAAAATAGATTCGACCCGAAAATCCAAACCGAAACTGAAAGTAAACCGACTCGAAAATGTGTTTCTTTTTAGGTTTATCGAACCGACAGTACCCGAACTGGTTGGCAACCGAAAATGGAAAAGTCGAATCCGAACTGTAACCGATTTTTGTAACCAACACATAATCCTTAACCGAGAGATTACCTGATTCTAATAATGATAGACTTAACTCGAACAAAGTTTAGATCGAACTGTTGTAAACCTAAACCAATTTTTAACATAATGATAGACTCATATTCAATCATCTTATTACTTAATCTAATAAAGTGTTAGATATTTTAATAAATAAAGTTTTACAAATACATGGTTTTATATATTTAAAATTAATAATCAATGGACTATGTTTATTCAACTACTTTTAATCAAATTAGATGAAAATTGATAAAACTTTATAATTTTAATTTCCAGTCAAACAAGTAAATGTAACAAAGTAATAATGATCACTGATTGATTTGCATTTTAATTATTTTGCTTTAAGTAAAGAGAATCTTGTCAACAATTAAAAAATGACTAACAACTTAATCTGATATTGACTTGATCGATACTCTCTTTGTTCCTTTTTGTTTTTCCACTTAACATTTTGCGTGCAATTTTTAGCAAATTTTAAAAATAATAAAAATTATATATTAAAAACTTTACATCAAGACGAATCTAACAAGATCTCACATGAATATATATATTTTATGTTCAATATACTTCAAAAATCTAATTTAAATTTCTCTCTCTTTATGTGGACAAATTTAAAGTGGACAAACAAAAAAGAACGGAGGGAGTAGTAATTATTAATACGTAGCCGAATTTTGTTTAAAAAATAACGAACTTGATCTGTAACCGGCAAAACCGAACCAATTATTAACCGATGACAACCGAGACCGATTGACACTCGACACGAACTTCAACCGACACCAAATTGATGCTACTCCAACAGCTCAAATAACCGATCATCAACCAAACTGTGACTAATCGCCCCGACCCGAGTGTTACCCGCCGTAACACGCAACCGAAAAATAATCGATCCGAATTACAATCGAACCGAATGACACCCGTCCAAAACCGACCCGTTCACCCAAATGAGCACCTCTACTTACAATAATATATTAACACAAAAACTTCCAAATAGATTATCAATGAAAATATAATTACAAAAATAAGTATTAATTTCTTTTTAAAGAATTTGTTGAATGTGGTTATGTAAGTTATATATTTATTATCTATGAAAAAATTATTTCAAAATTATTTTCTTGTCATTCATTGCGATGATATATTGTTAGATAATTTTAAAATGATACATTAATCAAATTAAATTTTCACCTATTGATATATTAACCAATAATCAAAAAGATAATGTATTTTTTTTATTAAGATAATGTATATCTTAATTGTAGAAGATAGATTATTATTACGTTATCGATTTACTGTGATGATTGTAGATGGAGGTGTTCAACGGGTAAGGGTCGGATCACATTTTAACGGGTCATTAGCGGGTCGGATCAATAACGGGACAAGTCATTAGCGGGCCTTGGTGTAAAGGGTCGGGCCGGGTCGGGTCGGATAATTATAAGAATTAATTGCAAAAAAAAAATTTGCCACTTTTTTTTAATGATATTATTATAAACATAAGTGGATCGACCCAACGGGTCATAAAATATAATAAAAAATTATTTTTATTAACTTTTAAAAAATGGGTCTAAGTTGGTCGGATTTAAACGGACATGACCCGCCTCGCCCCGTTTAACATTTGATACAACCCGCCCCGACCCGGCCCATTTAAATTTTGACCCGCCCCGTTGAACACCTCTAATTGTAGATGGAATATAAACGAAAGGAATGGTATTGAAAACTAATACTCCCTCCGTTCTTTTATGTTCGTCCACCTTACTTTAACGGGTAGTTTCAAAAGTTCTTCCACTTTAGAATACTTTCTATTTTTGGAAAGTTTTTATCTCACTTTTACCCCTTAAAACCCCACTTTCCATACTTCACACTACTATTTAATTATTTTCTCTCATACTTCCAATACAATCATTAATTCACACTACTATTTAATTATTTTTTCTCTCATAATTCCAATACAATTATTATTTTCCACTACTATATAATTAAAATAATACCCACTACCACTAAAGATTTTATCTTTCTTAATATTTGTGAAAAACTCAAAGTGAAACATCGAAAAAGAACGAAGAAAGTATAATTTAGCAAGAGAAACTATTTGATAAGGTTGACCTGACCACCATTAGTATCAATAACCAAATGTCTCATAATTGTCCTTTGATTTTCAACCATGGTCAAAAGTTTACTTTTATAATGTTAAATAAAATAATACATTAAACAAGAAAATAAAAAAATATATATATATGAATGAGAAAAAGACTTAAGAATAAATTTATGAACGAAATGAAGAGGGAAATATATAATAGTATCAAAAATAAAATCCCAAGAAAATCAAAGAACGCAAAATAATAGGTATACAAAAAAAGGTAAAAAAAAAAAAAGAAGTAATGTTTAATGAGAGATCGAGTAAAGTGTTCCTAGTGAAAAGGCCCAAAACCGAAGCTGCACAAGCGCAGCAAACTTCATTTTTATGCGCAAGTTCATGAAGAACACGCTCAATGCATACATAGATCACACTACTTCCATATAGGAATACATCTTACAATTACAGTATACAGAATCATTTTTTCATTTTTCCCAGTTTTTCTCTTTTATCTTTATCAATCGTTACAGTCATACAGATACAACTTAAGGTGAAGTCTGAACAATAGTCAGATTTTTGTTTGTAAACAAATCCTAATATATTCCAGTACAGCAGCCATAATAAGACAACTAAACTATGTTGGCACCTAAAACACTAGGCGGACTAGTTTAATTTGAATAATATTAAGGGCTAAAAACATTATCACTAGAAGTTTCTTTTATCATTTACTGGCGTTTCGGTAAATACTGCTGATGCATTGGCACTTCAGACCAACTTATATCAGGTACGAATACAGCATTATCCATGAACTGCTGTGAACTTTTTGGCCAGAACAACCCTGATGCAGTGGGAGGTGAAAGCTCTTGTTGCACTGTCCAAGAAACATCTGGAACCTGTCCCAATCGATCATCGCTATCCAAATCATCATCGAAGGACCTTAGGATTGAAGATGAGTCTGAATCTCCGAGCTTGCCACTATCAGCCTATCAGAAAATTCACAAAGATTTAATGTATAAACAAGGAAATCAAGAAAAATGAAATATTTGATAATACAAGTCAGAAAAACTTCCAGGTCCAAGACAACACCCAACTGGAAGATCTTAAAGATGAAAATCTATATCCACCATAAAATAAGGTGCATATTCCTAAAATATCTCAAAGACCTCAATGTTTATGTCTTTGGAATTTGTTTCATAGGATTAAGTCACAGCTACAGTTCACTTGTTTTTCCCATGGGGCATAGTCTAATTTGCAGTAGGTCCATGGAGTACAGAGAAGGGACCATGGGAAATAAACTCCCTGAATGTCCAAAGCAGGCAACCAGGTCAGACAGAAAATATGTGCACATGAGCTCTTGATTGTTAAAGCAGGTGAATATCTATTAAGAAGCGCGTAAAAGGCCCAAGGAATTTTCCGACAGTGGACCACATAAAATTTTCTACTTAAGGCAATACTACATGGAGCACAATCATTGTCTGGTTGATCTTGAACAAGAAACTTGCTGCCACAATCAGAATTATGAAGTGGGGTATCCAGTCATTCAACCTGCTCATTGTGTGGCTTGGATCAGAAATCATTATACCATACATGCCTTGTGATTCTAGATATTAGATGAGTGTTCCTATTACCTGGCTTTAACAATGTTCCTGGGGATATTGAGGATTCAGTCAGCTTAATCATGTTCCTCAGAAACAAAAAGATGAGATTGATGATCAGTAAAACTGAGAACTGCTTATGTTAAGACTTAAGAGTGAAATGAAGAAAATATCTGAACTTTGAGAAACATAACACCTGAAAAGTCCATGTCTGGAACATTGTGCATTTAATTATGGCTAGAATTTTGTAACAATAAGAACCTAATCAAGGCCGTCTTGTCTGTAAAATTGGTGACAATAATAATATTCTTTACTTCCTAGCAAGTCAGCACATGTTCAGTCCTTGTCCTGACTACTAATGACGGTCCATGATGGAATATATATACCAGAGAAACTGATGTTAGATTCTGTAAGCTGGTGTGTTACTCTGTCTGGTACAGCCTGTTACTGTAAGAATAAACCCAAAAGAACTGATGGAGTGATGGTAAAGCCAGATCTATCCCATTTCGGTAAACTAAATTGGTTTTCGAATTGGGTAGCCTACTTATATACAGCACTTACACAATGTACATCTTCCACCACTTCCTACAATATCTCATCAGAATAGAGAGGTCATTTAACCTCGAAATTTCTATCTGGTTCCATAACAGCTGGATTAGTTTCATGAAAGATCAAGGTCATGAACAAGGAAACACAATTGTGCAGAACGACAGTCAGCACTCAGCAGCAACAATAAGTGGAACTACAATGGCTGAGGTAATTGTTAAAGCCAGATTTTGAACCTCTAAGGCCATGCACAATGAGCATCAAAGGCTCGTGACAAATAGAGGTACTAAAAAGAGATATGTCCTATCGACCCTCCACTAACACATTTACACAGAAGAAAAACAGTCAAACAGAGTTTTCCAGCTGTCGAGCATTGCAAAATATCAAAAACACATTTATCACAGGATTCCTAGGAAGGAGCAAGAGGAAAAGAGAAGCCCTTCCCCCTTGGCGGGAGGGGGGGGGGGGTTATATCTTCAATTCTTCAGCCAATGCATACATCGTGTTTGATCAGAATCTGACCAGATATTGTGAGAGATGAAAGAACCCCATCAGCAGTGACAAAACTACACCGGGAGCAGCCCCTATTATACTTTTAACTCGGGCCCCTTACTAATTTATAATATCTTGTATAAGGTTGATAAGATATCATAAAATTAAGGAAAGTACAGTGATCAAAGAAGTAGAAATGAAATTTAAGGTTGGTGTTTTCAGATCTTAAATTCTTAATTCAAGATAAAAATTTCACCTTTTGTTATAGTTCTTTTAAACTAATAATTTAACGGACTATATATCTTACATTATAAAATTTTCCCATTAAAAACTAAAACTTTGAATATTAACTTGTCCTTGTATCATTATTGTGCTATTATGTCGGCTATACCTTCTCCTCCCCCTTAAATTTATATTACTGGCCCCTGCCGATCAC